>RJWM01004675.1:64022-99297 GCA_004363535.1 Dasyprocta punctata | reverse complement strand
TTGTTGTTTGTCTTTCATGCTTTTTGTTTCTATCTTCTGTGTCTATTTTCTTTTAAATAAAATTTTAAAAAAAGAACAATGCTAAATGAAAAAATAAGAAACAATTTACAACCCATTAATTGCAAGCAAATAAAGACACTTGAGCTTAAATTAAAAATCAGATGAAAAAAGTACAATTACTGTACTAAAACAGACTTTTTATGAAATTTTTCTAAAACATTTATTTGAATGTTTGTATTTTTAAAATAATGAATTTCAGTATTTGTTATAGTTTATACATTGTGTCAACTTGAGAAGTCTAGAAGCTTAAGTAAGGCAGCAGCTCTACATCCTGGGGTGTAGAGCACAAGCAGTTACCTGTTCATTGTGTCAATTTGAGAAGGTCAGAAGTTTAGCTGAGAGACTCAGCAGGGAGCCAGGGTTCTTACTTTGTAAGCATCCTCATCCTGTGCAAAGGAAGGCAAGGAGATTTGTGAATGCTACACCCATCCGGGGTGGGGTTGGGTCCTGTGTACAATATAAGGGAGGAGAAGAGGCTTGCTCTGGCCCCTTGGACTCTGGCTGCTCTTGCTTGGCTGCTGCCTTGAAATGTTGCCCCTGTGCCATGCCACCCTTCCTTGGAGCCAACTGATTATGGACTGAAACCTCCAAAAACTGTAAGATAAACAAACCTTTCCTTCCCTAATTTTGGTTATCGGGTATTTTGTCTCAACAACCAGTGCAAAGTAACCAAGGCAGTATTGAATTCAAATTTTTAAAAAGTCAGTTATAAATAAAACCATGTCTAATATGGGGTTGGCAGTTACTAATCAAAATATATAGTACTGATTCCTTTTGTGAAGGAACTATATCATGTACTTAAAAATTGTATTAAGCCTTTTATACTTTAGATCTAAAATGTCCTCCAAAGACCCCATATGCTGGTGGGGGTGGATTTTGAAAGTGATTAGATTTTGAGGCACCATACTCATCACAGTAGATTAGTTCACGGATGAATTCATGTGCTGTTACGATGTACAGCCTGGCTGGAGGGGAGTCACAGGGTGTGACTTGGAAGGGCATATTCTTGTCCTGGACTTCTCCCTTTGCTCTCTGCTTCCTGATGGCCATCAGTTGAGTAGCTTTCCTCCTCCATGCCCTTCATCATCCCATCTGCCTTGAAGCCAGGTATGCATGGACTGAATCCCTGAAAACCATGAACCAAATTAAACCTCCTCTTGTTTAAATTGTGTCAGATATTTTGTACCAGTGTCAGGAAAATGACTAACACAAAACCATAATTCCTTTGCCTTATTAGCTTATACTTTTTATGTTTTATACATATTTAGTTTTTTTAAGCCATGCATGTATTGGCTAACACTGAAACATTACAAGTTTCTTTTCCTGGACTAAAACTTTCTAATATTATATATTGCTTGCATGCTAAGCAAACCAATAAACATGTACAAAAACTCTAACTGTTTAAAATAAATGTGCTCAAGATACAATTCCTTTATGCCTAACCTGGGGCTATCATTACCACCTTGGCTATCACAAAATAAGGTGAAATTTGGGTGTAGATAACAGCTTTAAATAGGAGGACAAAGTTAAAATGTCCCAGGCCAGCAAGATAAATTAATGAATCAAATCAAGCTTGAGAGCACATACTTTTTCATAAGGGAGCAGTGGCTGCTAAATTTTGTAACAGATTGCTGTGAAGAAACATCAACCCAGTATTGCTGAAGCTTCAAAAGGACAAAAGAGTAAAAAGAACCCAGATTTACCTCTGAAGTCTTCTGATTTTAAATGTCTATTGAGTGAACAATAAGAACACAGAGTAACTGAGGCCTCCAGCCGTGATTGGCCTAATTACAGCAGAAGTCATACACTGAAGGACACAGCTTGGCGATTCAATGACACATGCAGTGTTTTTTAAATTAATTTTTTGCCCCATTCAAGGCACTGAGGTAGCAAAAAAAATTAACAAAATTTAAGAATATATCAAATAAAGTTTTTAGCAAAAACTGTGAAAACCCAGCCAGAAAAATCAAGAGGCAGTCTAGTAGTGTGGAAGTGACACAGAAGCCAAGAAACTATAGAATTCCAGGGATATAAGAACTGAACAGTGTTGTTAGAACTGGAGATTAGGAAGTTATGGGTGACAAGAAGGAGAGATATTCTGATAAATGCTAGGAGACAGCTACAAGAACATAGGGTGAGGACAAAAAGGAGAGGAGGAATTAAAGGCAGCTATTAAGGTCCATTCTTGAAATGTTTGAATAATAGGAAGGGGTAGATTAAATAGTAGCTATAGGGCATATAATGAGGAAAAAACATGAGTAAATAATGTACTTTTAAGGATGATGAGCTTAAGCATGTTTGTAGGTCAAGGAGAAGGTGCCATTAAAGGTCAGAGAATAGATACATAGTAGATGCTGGAGACTGAGGAGCACTCAAGGAACACTGAGAAAAGTCAGATGGAAACTCAAAGCATCTGCATCAGGGTCCAGCAGGAAAGAATTGGCCTTGAGCAGATTAAGGGAATTCTTATATTATGAGAGTAGAAGAAACTGTATAGAAATTGAAGAAAGGCAGAAGTAAGTCTCTGACAGGAGGCTGTAAGAGTAAGAAAAGAGTCGCAATTTTTCTCAACACAAATTTTTCCTCGGTAGAGTGGACTACACATGGATCCAAAGTCTCCTCTTCCCATGTAATCCAAGGTCCATTCTTCTAGATTCACACTCCCTTTCCCTAAACCCAAACCTAGAGGTCAGGACCATATATCTTGGCTCTTCTCTGACAGGAAGACAAAGAAAAAACAAATAAGCTTTCATTTCTTCTGATTCTAAAGTAGAGTTAAAATAAAATACCAAGGGTGGGTTCCCTTTTCTAATTGGCTATATAAGTGCCAATTTTTGTACAGGTTATTCCCAGATTCCATATGCTGAATGTGACAAAGGGATTCCTTTCAAAAGAAAATCTTTGAAGCAGTCCAAAAGGACAACAAATATTGCCCGATTCTAGCACTTTGAGTATTCTCTGTATTGTTTCTACTAATTAAAACTAAACTTTTTAAGTAGGAGAGTCTTAATAGGATTTTATTTTGCTTTAATCCACCAAAAGACCAGTTTTCCCCTAATAGGGGAAAAAGGAGCACATCCTAATTTAATTTTAAAATATCTTCTGAGATAAAGATTTCCAGGCTTGGAGAATAATTAGTCACCTAAATCCAAATCTCTTGGCATATGCTTAGACAGATGATAGATAGATAGATAGATAGATAGATAGATAGATAGATAGATGATAGAATCAACAAGGAACACAAGTAAAACTGCATGTGACCTTCAGTGTTACTGTAAGACTATGAGAACACCATCAAAAGTTATCATAAATAAGCATGGTCTTAATAAAAGCTTGTACATCAGCCATGGTGGCCCATACTTGTAACACCAGCACTCAGGAGGCTGAGGCAGGAGGATTACCATGAGCTCGAGGCCTGCCTGGGCTACAAAGTGAGTTCAAGGCCAGCCTGAACTGCACACTGAAACTGTCTCAAAAAGACAAAAAGTAAAAATAAAATAAAAGCTTACACACTCACTACATGTTTAATATTTGAAGTGGTAGCAAAGTGGGAGGGATAGGCATATGCATAAAAGTCTCAGTGAAAAAAAGACAGAGAAAGAAAGGATTGAGAACAAGCACAGACATAAATTGCTTCCTAGAAAGAGAAAGTCCAATACTAAATACCAAAATACCAAAAACAGGACTTCTGTAGTTGAAAAACAGAAGGACATTTAGTTTGCAGCACTAGCTAAAGGAAAGGGACTTACAAATAAGCAGAATAGAAAGTGACAACCTGTGAGAAGCACTGCTTCTGGAAGATACTCAACATATAAAGGACAGAGCCTCTGGGAGATAGGACACCTTTTTTCTTGAAGGGAAATAAAGAAGCGAGAATATATTAAAAGTTCTGTAGGAAAAATAGAGACAAACAAAACACCCAGTTATCCACCTGCAGTGGCACAATAGTATCATTGATGAAAAACATACATTTCACTATTCTTCCAGAAAGAGTGCTCTTGAATTTGGAACCCTATCCAAAAAGCATCTAGAAACAGAATAAGTAAAACTACCATATAAATCTACCATACACAGGGAAGAAAAATGCATTAGAGCTGATGAAATTTTCTCCCTTGTCTTCTCCCACAAAAAGTCATGAAACAGAAGAAAAGTGCAACATAGTACTCCAAACTGAGTTAAATAGAATCAACTGAGTATCTTGAAAATTAAAAGAAATGAAAATTAAGTAAAACTAGATTTAGAAATTTGAAAACTCAGAATATTAAAAGCATAGGAAACTATGCATGAGAAGTAATTAAACACAGGAAAGAAATTGACCAAAAAGCAAACCACCTCAGAAAAGAACAATAAATCACAATGTGCCCAAGAGAAAATAAATTCAAATAAATTTTTAGTAAAAGATGTTTAAAGAGATAAATAAGTACCAAGTGAATGAACATAAAATTTGAAAGGACAGTTGGGTGTGGAAGCATACATCTTTAATCCCAGTACACTGGAGGCTTAGGCAGGAGGATAGCCACGAGTTAGAGGCCAGCCTGAACTATCCTGAGTTCAAAGCCACACTGAATTACACAGTGAGATCCTGTCTCCAAAAACCTATAAAAATGAAAAGAGGAAATTTTAAAAATTTAAAAGAACAAAGAAGTGAAAGAAGTCACAGAGAAAAATGTCTGAAATTGAAAGCAGGCAAAGAAATTTCAGCATACATGTAATTGGAGCCCCTACAGAAGAAATGTAAAACATTATGGACCAAAAATTTTAAATATACTCAAGTAAATTTTTCTGGAAATAAGTATATTCCATCTATTGAAATTTCCTATTATACATATGGAAAAACAAAGAAAAATTCTTAGGTCATGCATACAAAAAGATCAAATTATTTATAAGAAAAAGAAAATCATTCTACATGAGACATATCAAGAGCAATATATAAAAAAATAAAATGGGACAGCATTCTCAAAAACTTTTTCTAAAGAATATTAAAATGTTTTCTATCTCCTAAACTATCCTTTAGTTTAGGAGCTATAGAAAGCAATTCTGAATGTGCCAAACTCAGAGGATGCTATACATACATAACCTTGAGAAATATGATAGAGGATGATCTTTATCAAACCAATAGGTAATTGGGAAAACTTCATCAGAGGAATTGTGGTAAACATTTAATGTACTTAATTACAGAGCTAAAACCGAACTAAACAATGGGGACAATGGTGGGGAAAATAGTATGTGAGCATGGTATGTTCTAATAAAGTACATGAAAGCAGTTAAATAGTATGAGGAGACAGAACAGTCAAAGTGGAAAAAAATAATTTATGGGTAATATGTAGGAGTGAACAGACATTTGAAATTGACATATTATATTGTAAATAATTAAGTAAAAAAGGAAATAAAAGACTTAAAAGCATAACCAGTAGAAAAATACAAATTTTCCTAAATATCAGAAGGAACATTTTTACAGTAGCAAAAATATATACCAAAGGAGAAACAACAGAACAAATATACCATATATAATAAATTGTAATATGAAATGTTGTAATAGGGCTTCCAAACACACTAGTCATATCAATAAATAAAAGGTTATTCTGCCTGTTTAAAAATAAATTCCAGTTGGTTCATAAAGCAAAGCCTAGCTATATAAACCAAACACATCTAACACAGTAATCTTAGAAATCAAGCATAAAAGTATAGACATAGAAGTACAATTTGTCTTAGTTTCTTGTCACTGACACACAATACCCAATACTGCAAAAATTTTTTTAAAAAGAGATTTATTTTGGCTCACAGTTTGTAAAGGCTTCAGTCTATAGTCAGCTGGCTCCAAGGCAGAGTAGTATGGCAGAAAAGAAACAGCTCATGGCATGGCAGGCAGGAAACAGCAGAAACCAAGGAGGAGGGAGGAAGATTGATCCTACCAGGCCACACCCAGTGATTCACCTTCTCCAGCCAGGCTTCTGCTCCCAACATCACACTTAGCTATAAACATATCAGTGAATTACTCCATTGATGAGTATCATGCACCCATGATCCAATCACTTCTGAAAAGCCCCACCTTTGACCACAAGAGGCTTTAGGAAGACTAGATATAAACCATGAATCAAACAGAAACAGTAAGAAACCAGGGGTTTCAACCTTTATATAAAGTAGAATTCAGAACAAAAACCACTAAACAAGAAAATAAAAGACAATATGTAATGTTAAAAGCCAGAATTAACCGTGAAGATAGAATAGTCATGAATATCTGTGCACTAAATAATATTTTAAAATACTGCTATGGTTTGGATATAGTGTGCATTTGTCCCTCAAGTGTTCATGTGTGAGAAGAGTGGTCCCCAAAGTGGGGCAATGTTGGAAGTTAGTATGGACCTTTCTAGGTAGGGCCTGGGGGGAGATCCTTTGGTTATTGAGTGAACTGCTCTCAGGAGAAACTGGACTATTTCTTGTAAAAACACTATTATTTCTCTTGAGAGGTTTGTTATAAAAGCCTGAGCCTGGACCTACCGTTTGAACATTTCTTTAAAACAACTCTTTAGGAGTCCATTTGGGTGATTTGATCTCTCCCTTCTGCAAGGAAATACTCCTGCCATCAGCCATGCAATCTTCACCAGAGAAAAGCTAATATATAGGCACCATGCCTTTGAAACTCCAGAACTGTGAGTTAAATAATCCTCTTTTCTTTAGTAACAAAAAATAGATTAATGCTACCATAAATACAAATAAAAACATTATAATGCAAGGAAAAACAGATGGAAATTCATAAACAAGAAAATTGAATACTTTATATAACACTTTCAATTAAAAAACCAATCAAGTTTAAAAAAATCAAGGGTATACAAAACCTAAACATTGTCAATAGAATGTATCTTAAAAATAGGTATAACATTGTAACAATAATAAAAGATATATTCTTTCAGAGAATATATATGAAATATTTGCCAAAAGAATAATATGTTTGATGAAAAAGATATATTTAATTGACAAAACATATAATTACATGAAGTAGAAATCACAATGTACTAAAACTAAAAGTGAAAAAATATGATAGAAAAGTCCTTACACTTTTTATTTTGCTAGACAATTTCAATAAGGTGAAAGAAAATTTAAACAGAACAGAAAATGCAGAACTTCTGAATAATATTAATATAAATACTACATATCAGAGTCTATTCGACATATTTAAAGCAAAGATAAAAAGAAAATTCATAAACTTAAACATCTATATTAATTAAAATATAAGAATAGATCTACATAAATAAAATTCTCAGTTAAACACATTCAAGAAGAGCAACAAAGTAAATCAAAAATAAGCAATGATAAGGAAGTGACTTAGTTACTTTTCTTGTTGCTAAGACAAAATACCCAACACCCAAGTTTAAAGGGGAAAAGTTTTATTTAGCTCACAGTTTGTAGAGGCTTCAGTCCATAATTGGCTAGCTCCAAGTCAAGGTGCCATTTGGCAGAGGGAAACAGTTCATGGAGGTGAAAGTCAGCAAAAGCAACAAAAAAGTAAGGGAGGAGGAAGAGGAGAGAAAAGCCTTTTGCTGTCCCTTGTATTGTATGCAGGCTACCCACCCTAGGGCAGGTGTAGCACTCACACCCTTAATCCCAGCGTTGGACCATGAACCAATCACAAACTCTAGAAGCCTGATACCTCTGAAAAGACTATGACTGCATAAGGCTTTGGGGGGATAACTACACACAAACTATAAGAGGAAGATAAAGGAAGAAATTAATGGCTTAGAGAATTGAAAACAATAGATCAAAATTTAAGATCAAAATTGTGATCCTTTCATAAAAATTAATGACTTACTAATGAGATCTCTTCAATTCAAAACATAAACATCTTTTATGTTTAATATACACTTCATACACAGAGCCTATAGGTAATTTTATAGAATATTTTGTGCTTCCCTTATAGAAAATCAGGTATGGAATTTCCTACTCATGATGTCAGGGTAGTGCTCAAAAAGTTTTGAATTTTGGAGCACTTCAGATTTAGGATTTTCAGATTAGAGATGTTCAACCTATATCTGATCACATTAAAAAAATACTTTTTGAAAAACATTTTTTGCCATAAAACACTACAACCTTTCTTAGGAAGAGGTGGTAGTGGGTGCAGCAGGCTTTGTAGGTGTCAGCTTCTACTCCTGACTCACCACCGTTCTCTCTTGCCAAGGAACAAGTCAGTCAGGAACACCGCTGACATGATGTTTAAAGATACTGGAAAAACCATGGAACCTGAGTTGGCGATTCGCCAAATTAGGATTACCCTCACCAGCCACAATGTGAAGTCTCTGGAAAAGTTGTGTGCTGACTTATTTGAGGTGCAAAGGAGAAGAATCTCGAAGTGAAAGGACCCATTTTCATGCCTACTAAGACCTTGAGAATCACTACAAGAAACATGCCTTGTGATGAAGGTTCTAAGACATGGGATCATTTCCAGATGCAAATCCACAAACCACTCATTGATTTGCACAGTTCTTCTGAGATTGTTAAGCAAGTTACTTCCATCAGTACTGAGCCAGAAGTGGAGATTGAAGTCACCATTGCAGATGCCTAAGGCAACTGTTTATTTTAATAAATTGATAATCAATTGTTAAAAAACACACCATAATCAAAATCAAATGACAAATCAGGAGAAAATTACATAACATGTATACAGATAAAAGGCTGTTATCCTGATATAAATGATTTTTTAAATTAATAAAAATCCTACAGAAAAGTGATGAGTACTCGTAAACAATCTGCCAAAAAAGAAGAGTTAAAACAACTCTAGTTGTATGAAAAATTATTCAATTTCACTTAATATAGTTAAAAATTACCCTGAGATACCATCACCCACTAAACTGGCAAAAATTCAAAAACTTAACAATGTACTGGGTTTTTCTCCTTTCTTTTTATTAGTATATGTTTGCAATACATATATTCATCATGGAGAATAGTCTATTTCCCTATTGTGTATCATTTTTTATTTTATTCCTGAATTATTTACACTTTGGGTTTCTCATGTAAGTTAAATCATGTGATAA
The DNA here is from genome assembly GCA_004363535.1 of Dasyprocta punctata. Lineage (NCBI taxonomy): Eukaryota > Metazoa > Chordata > Mammalia > Rodentia > Dasyproctidae > Dasyprocta > Dasyprocta punctata. The sequence continues at coordinate 90,211 of RJWM01004675.1, read as the reverse complement.
TTAAAATCCCAAATTTATTTATTTCACTTAGCATTGTGGTCTTAAGGTGCATCCATTTCCCTACAAATGACTCAAAATGTTCCTTCATTATTGCTGGGAAGTACTCCATTATATGTACTGTATATGTATGTGTATGTGTGTGTATATATATGAATGTATATAGATATACGTATGTATAGAGATATGCATACCTATATATATAGATATGTAGATATGTAGATTTATATTCTTCTTTCGATGGGCATGTAGGCTGCTTCCAAGATTTAGATATCATGAGTAGTGTTGCTACAGACATGAGTATGCATCACTATAATATAATGTCTTTCTCTTTCAAAAGATATCCAAAAGAGGTATAGCTGGGTCAAATGGAATCTCTACTTTTTGTTTTCTGAGGAATCTCCATCCTTATTTCCATAGTGGTTGCACTAATTTAGGATCCCACAAAGGTAGGATTCCTTTTTCACCACAACCTCACCAGCATTTGTTGTGTGTTTTGTTCTCTTTTGTTTTTGTTGATGTTTTTTGTTTTGTTTATGATAGCCATTCTTTGTGGAGTAAAATGGAATCTCAGTGTTATTTGATTTTCACTTCTCTAATGAGTGCACTTTTAATGTACTCATTGGCCATTTGTACTTTTGCCCATTTTTTGAGTGAGTCTTTTATTTGGGAATGTGTGATTTTTTTTTTTGAGTTTTTTATATTTTCTAGATACTAGTCTTTCATTTGAGAAGCAGCAGGCCAACTTTTTTCCCATTCTATAGGATTTCTGTTAATTCTGTTGGTTTTCTTTGCTGTCCAGAAGCTTTTAATTTGAGAGTTCCATTTGTTGATTTTTGTTACTTCTTCTGACACTGGAGTTTTGTTCAGAAAGTCCTTGCCTATGCCTATGTCTTCAACAGTTTTGCCAATCCTTCCAGTAGATGCATGTTTCTGTTTTTATATTGATTTTAGTGAAAGGTGAGAGACATGGATCTATATTCATTCTATATATGCGGATAACCAGTTTTCCCAGCACTATTTGTTAAAAGGTAATCTATTGACGGCGTATTTTCTGTCCCTTTTTTGAGGATTAGATGGTGCATAGGCTTGTTTCTGCATCTTTAATTCTGTTCCTTTGATCATTTTGACAGAAAATAATTTTTGTGTAACAACAATGGGGATGCAAAATAATACAACTCTATGAAGAGAATTTCGATAATATCTAACAAAAATACATATATATATACGTATATATATATCCTTCAAACCAACAAGAATTTTATCCAAAAGTTGTATCTCCAACAGTATAAGGTTACATATTGCCCCATTATCTAAACTGAGAAATATCAAAAAGTATCCAAAAGTCACAACATAAGAGATGGAATGACTAAATTATGCTATAAGCACACCATGAAATATGAGGCCGCAATTTAAAAATTGAGGAAAATCTCCATGAATTGATATGAAGTGATTCTCATATTATGCAAAAATGCATAATAGGGACTTCCGGGAAAATGGTGGAGTGGTGAGCTGCAGAGGAAGAACCTCTCCAAGTTTTGGTGTCCAGACCCTGTAATATAGCAACATGAGGAAGAGCAGGAGGGGAGAGTTGAGTCCCGTGGACACAGGAAGGATCTGAACTGAGACTTGACGCCCATGAAAGGAGATAGTTCAGGAATCCAGCAACAATAAGAAAACCAGGGGCAGCATCCCTGCTGGATGGGGAGAAGCAGCAAGGAAGCCGTACAGCCACGACCCGCTGTGCACCAGCGGAGGCCCTGCCAGCTGGAGAGAAGCGGCAAGGACGCAGCCTCTGCCTCTTCCCTCTGTAAACAACTGGAAGCGACACAGGCTGAGATGCTAATAACTGAAGTAAGGAAGCAACTTGACATTTATGTTGCTTGACTTTGCAAGCCTGGGGTCAGTAGTCTGAGCAACAATTTAGAGGATAACAATAGGCAGTAGAGTAACGATTGTGGATTTGCTACTGTCCTATCACTGTTTGGTTTTGTTTCATTTTACTGTTCCGTTTTATTCCCTTTTAAATAAATAAATAAATAACATTTTTAAAATGCATAATATAGTGTGCTACCTTTGTATAAAGAGGAATTAAAAGTAGCAAAAATACAAAATGTGCTTGTTTTTAAAAAGATTATTGGTTACTTACAAAGAAGGAGTGAAGTGAAAGGAATATAGAAGGGATTAATTAAATTTAAGTATGCATTTTTAGAAGCATGTTAATGTTCTAGGAATTCAAAAATAAAAGTAAACAAGGAAGTGAAAAACTCATACAACCTAGAATTATGTGCAAACAGGAACAAGTACACTAAGCTACATTTTAAATAAATGATATAAGAACCCTGCGGGAGAAATAAAGAACCAGCCAAACTTTCTTTTGTGCACTGGCTAAGGAATTAAAGCATAGCAAATATATTTTGACCTCATCTTAGTAGGTTTGCTTTTGTGGTGACAAATGTGTCTAAATTCTGGAATTATTTTATGTGCATTGAAATGATGAGCAAGTGAATACATGTGTTAGAGTTGCCAGAAACTAAAGTGCTCACTGCGAAAAAGTGAGATATGCACTTCTGTAATAGAGAAAGACTTGCAAAACAGTTAGTTAATCTGGATTAAAGTCAGGTTATCAACATGAGTTTATGACTTTTAATACACAAACATACATGTGCCCAGGCACACACATGCACACATATTCTGTCTACTAAAGGAGCCTCACAGCAATTTGAAAATTTAATACCCCCATCTTGATTTCTAAACACCATTCTCTACCAATAGGAACAAAAGCTGCTTGCAGAAATGCTGATTCCAGGACAAGGGCAGAAAAAGTGCAAGATCAGTTTTAAACAATGTGAGACAGTAAAAAAGTACTCAAAATAGTAATGGAACAATGCCTTAAAGACCTAAGATTCAGCTGAAAGAGCCTCCTGCTAACCAAATCTGGGGCAATTTGGGCAAAAAAACAAATACAATTAAGAATTATAATTCATTGTCTAAAATGAGAATTCATGTATAGATACTAATATTAAGTGATGAATAGAGATAAACTTTTTAAAATGTATTTTTACTAGAATATTAATTTCTATGATTATTAATAATAATGGACTTTATATCTACTTTTCTAGGAAATATCTGCCCATATCCTTAGCCCTTACTTAGATTGGCACTTAAATGTTAATCAGAAGGTTATATTGTCCTTTGTCCTTATTTTGATTAGAGTTTAAATATTATTTGTAAAATTATAAGTTCTCTCACCATATGTATATGTGCATATAAACATAAATCTTTATTTTGTTAGAGATCCTTTTCCTAATCTTTTATTTTCCTTTTAACAAACAACAGTTTTTATTTTAAGAACTTCTTCTAATAGTAGATGTACATCAAGAAAAATAACTCCTTGTTTATTATACTGTTTCAAACATATTCCTCAATTTATCCTCAAAAAATAACAAAAAAAAATCCTTCTCAAAAATCCCAAGAAGAACTGCTAATGCTAAAATGAAAGAAAAGAATCAAAAAAGAAAGAGGCACACTGTGAGGGTTAATGAGAGAAGAGCTGAATTCCCTCTGTTGTGCCTTAAACCATTCAATTGCAATAGTGAAGGACACCAAAAGAGAAAAATGAGATCCTCTTCCGCAGAGAAATTAATTACTTTCCTAGATTTGAAACCTTTCCAATGAAAAATTTCCTGTTGCCCAGGAGCACCTTCCTAATTAATGATCTTTAGTTTCTCAGGTAAGCTCATGCTACATAACTCCCTTCTCAGCTCTTGTTGAAAGAAGAAGTGTTTAAGGTGTGACCTGAAGGCGACAGAGTAGGAGAGTTTACACGGTGGAAATGAACTGGCAGTCAGAGTCCCTGCGCCGCACTCTTCTGTGTGTACCCATTAGATGGGGGCTACAAGGATCTTTGCCCCCTGGCTCAGTGAAGAGAAGTATGTGCTGACTCAAGGCTCCAGTGCACTTCTGAAAAACCACTGCGCAGTTAACTTCTACATTACTGAGAACAATTGTAGAGATCAATAGAAAACAGCCTGCTCTGAAGACATTTCCTACAGCATAATTTGAAGAAGTAGAATACAGGAAGCAGTGAGCCAGAAAAAATCAGGTCTTACTACTAATTAGAAAATTTTCTGAGCTTTCTCTCTCAAGAAAATCAGTTCATCGGTTAAAGGACTAATTTGAAACATGGTTGGTTTACAAATTTTCATCTGGATTGAAAAAAATTACAACCAGTTATTTGGACCAACAGTCCAAATAAAATTGTGAGACTGATTAATTACTTACTGTTAATAAAATTGTAATGGAAAATTGATTATTCACTAGTAGTTAAAAGCTGTTTTCCACGTGTAGAATGAAGGCAGTCTACGAAGCAGAAAAAAATACAGCACCCACTAGAGTATCTCCTTTAATCAGAAAAGGGAGAAAGAGGCTTAACACTGTGTCCCAGAAACATAATTTCCTCTTAAACTTTGATTTTATTACATTTCCTAGCAACAACTTAATAAATGCTTAAACTGTGTTTAGCTGTTAATCCCAGCTACCAAAGCAATCTTTTTCTTTTATAGGTTGATCCTGTTTGACCCAGTGCAGAAATGACACAAAGAGCTAGAATATGTGCATCTATATGTGTGTATAAGGTCTTTTTTTTTTAAGTAATAGTTCAGGAGCCATTTTTGCCTTTCTTATCAAAAGAAAACGCTGCTTCACCTCTGCTCACATCCACCCATCTCATTCAGTTTTTGTATGTGTGGTTGAACAGTTCACACTGATGTGATATCCAGGAGTTACAGTGCCTTGAGACTGTTTCTGCCAAAACCAATTCTCTTAAATAAAAGTATGAAAATAAACTGTCCTTAAGCAGATCAGCAGTACCAAGTTTTCTCCTCTTTAAAAAAAATAAACCTTACAGAAATAGACTGCCAGTGTTTGCAGACTTGCTATCTTTCTTCAAAGAAATTTCACACCTCCCTCCATGACTGGTTTGACCATTTATACCAATACTTCAGTAATCCTCCACCTCTGGTGCAGTCTCAGAATGCAGTCTAATTTGAATTTCTCTCCATTCCTTTTATTCTTCCTATGCGCAGGCCACAATCTATACATAATTCCTTCATATTATCTTAAATATTTCTATAATTGCAAAATTAAAATTCAGATCCATTGTTCAATGGTCCTTTTCTTCTGTAGCTCAACTCAATTTATCCTCAGTTATACAAATTAGATGTTAGACGTTTTACAGTTTGCTGAATTTTTAATAGTTGTTACAAGGAAATATGTAAAAATAAAAAGAGAATACGTGAGTCAATCAAAATTGTAAACATAAATCAGGGCCAACTAAATATCAGCAGAAGTACAATGTTGCATATTCTAAGGACATATAAAATTTTTTCTGCTAAATGTTGGGCTGACTGAATACTAAGACATTTTTTATTACATAATTAAATACATTTGTTGCAAAAAGTTAGGAAAATACAGATAAGCCTAAAGAAAATGAAAATCTCCTTAATCCTATTGCCTAAAATGAGTACTGTTAACATTTGGTGAAAGTCTTTTCAGATTTTTCCCATTCTTACAAAAAAAATTTTTTTTTTTTTACAATACTGGGACTCTTAATAAGTGAACTGTTTTGAAATATGCTACATTGATAAATGTAAACCTAAAACATATTCCCTTATGGCTGCATTCTTTGAATTTTATGAATGCCTTAATTTAGTCAAATCTTAAGAGATTTTTGGGTACTATACCTCTATTCATTTTTACAGGTAATATTGACTTAAGGATTGCTTTACAATAGTTAATGCATACCGACCAGGCTGCTCTTAAAGCCTAGTATTGTATCAAAACATCAGCAATAATGTTTCATTCTTAGAGATACCTTGCATTCTAATATGAAATCCAGCTAAATACATTTTTTATTGTACTATAGCAGTTAGCTCTTCAGGCTCATCTGCTATCAATTAAGGTGATAAGCTCTCAAAAGCTAGCTTTTCAATTATGTTTTATACCTTAAACTGAAATGTTCCTGTCATTGCATATCATGTAGTAATTTTGAAAAGGTTTCATCTTAGAAACCAAGCGATAACTTTAAAATCAAGAATCTGAACCAATTAATTCCTAACATTAATTACTTCTTTTAAAACAAAAGGCACTTTAAAGTATCTGAAAACATACTTTTTATCCTACTAACAGTCCTTATCTCTTTTTCCCCCAGCTCGCAATTCTGTTGACAACTCATGCTCAGACTCAAATCATCATTCAAATCATAATTAAAGCATAATTCTGAGCTCTCTTCGTACATGCTAATTCTACCACCACCAGATGTAAAAGCCACACAGAAATTCATATAGAGTATTATTAACTTGCAAGGAGCAGAATTAAGATGCATAAAAGTATCTTCTGTAGTAAGTAAATATTTTGGTTTTAATTACATTATTACCTTGTTTTATGCTACTAATTACTACAATTTATTGTATAATTGACTCTCAGAAAAAAATATTACCAGAGCAGTTCTGCAGTCTTGAGCCAAAGATAGTATATACTAATAAGTCTAGCTAACTACTCACTTCTCTTTAAAAAAGTGAAATATTTTTATAATAGTCTTGATAAATCTCTTTTCTGTTCTCCCGCTAATATATAAAGTCATTGTATACTCCTGTTATTTGCTGATTTATCCTCTATAAATCACACAGGGCAATAAAAAATTATATTCAAAAGCCAGGGACAATATATTGCTTGTCTTTATTCCCCAGCAGCCAACTCGGAATTTAAAACTTAGTAGATGCTCAATAAATTTTATGAAATAAGTTAATGAATTAATCATTTAAAAGGTTCCTTTAACTTGCCATAATAAAAGTATTGTTGAATGCTAGTATCCATTTCAGCCTTCATAGATTAACAACCTGCAGCCTTTAGAGCAAAAGACTGAACATTAGAAATAATAATAGTTTGCCATAGATTGAAAACAAATGAACTCATTCTGAGACTCGGCAGTCATTCGTAAACCACTTGAGCTGCCTGCCTCCTTACAGTTTATGACTTCAGTCAAGGCTTTCTCATGAAATAAAGCCTATGTTCACTCTGGGGCCATCTATTTATTTGTTCTGTCTGTAATTTGTACCAAAATTTAAAGGTTATAAATACTTGTCATGAAGCCTAGCTGCTGAGCTGCATTCATTCACACATAGGTGTCTGTTTTTCTTTTAATAACTATGAGACTGGGGACTGGAATTTACTTACTTCATAATAACCTAATAATATATACCTTTGAACTCAGGATGTTCTTCAATGCCATGATTTATTATGTCTTCCTTGGTCACATAACAGTCCACCTCATCAAATCCAACTGGGTTAGCCTCATTCTCCCAGGAGTAGTAGCCAGCGATCAAAAGCAAAGAGCTATTTCTTACATGAAACTATATATGCTTGAAATTTTCTTTCAGATTAAAAAAATTCTAATGAATTGTATTGCAAATGACAATGAAATGAGTGAAAATAAGCAGAGTTAAGATATAAACTTTCTTTACTACTTCTAAGCCTATTTCCACTTTATTGCTGTGCTTTTTGTTTAATTTCTCTTGAACTAATGTGCCCTCTAATGGTTAAAATAAAAACATAATCAGAACCATAAATTAAGTGTCAATATATTAATTGCAAAGAATATTTATGTTTAAAAGATACTTCTTTGACTCGAGTCTCCGACTTTTAAATTAAAATAGATGCATTTTAATATATAACAGCAAGAAAAAAGTCTCTTATTTATTCTGTATGGTAAACAATACAAATGAGGTGTGACAAACAGACTTTCATCAAATAGATTCAAATGCTATTTCCTATGTTTAAAAAAGCAAGCATTTGTAATGATGTCTATAATTATGTCTCCCGGTTTAAAAATTGAAATATAGATTAGGGTTAGGTTTATTCTAATGTTATAGTTTAAGCACTTAGCTTAAGAAAATATGTTACTCTAAAAATCAACTGTTTTGGTTCTTCATTTTTCTTTCTCTGACCTAACATGCAAATTTGTCCCCATTACCTTCAGAAGATATGTGTACACAAAAATGTTAAATTACTCTGGTTTTATATTCATGATTTACACTCAATGTCCATCTTCTTTTATTTTTGGTTATACCATAGTATCAGAACATAATAGAGATTTAAAAATTACCCTGTTAATATGACTAATAGTAATTGCCTGTCAAGAAAGGCAGGAATTCAAGGGAAAATTGCCTGAATTGTTTAGCTTGGCTTAAAGTTAATGCATATCATTATTAATTTCTAATAGGAATTCTAAAAAGAATTTGATCACAGTAGAAAAAAATGTAGAGAAAATATATTTAATTCTGTCCATAAAGAGTAGAACTGAAATCAAAGACATAAACTGAAAACATGCTTAAAAACTTTCTGCCTTGTTTAACCATCATTGTTAGCACTTTAAGTAATTTGCTTCTTGTCAAAATGAGACACAGAATTTTCAAGACCCTTCCAATTTTTGATGAAAAAAAAAACACAATCTTTTCCCTGTCTCAGAAATTAAAGACATCACTTTTTCTATTATGTAGTTGGAGTGACTGTCATTGAGGTGAACTGACCTGCCAAGACAGCACAAAATCTGTAATGAAAATGAGATTAGAATCCAGAATTATTTATGCAGTTGGTGGATTCATGCTGATGCCTTTCATACATCAAAGAAATGTGTTATTTTATTTAACAAAAAACCCCTACATTTTCTTAAATTAGAATTCTGCCATTATCATTTAGCATTAATTTTAGATATATGCATTATATTATACATATGAAATTAACTTTTAAGTGGATATGAAAATGTGAAAAATTTGTAAGCTAAAGAATGGAAAACCTGGATTCTAATTGTTTTTCTACCAAGAGTACTTGAACAAAAGCATGGAACACTCTGACTCTAATTTGTTCACCCTATAAATGAGGTAATTGAATTAGATGACATCTGAGCTTCCCAATAATTTAAAACTTAAAGTTTATAAAAAATAATTCACGTGTATATATAATCTAAAATTATAAGGTGGGTATGGTGGTGCACTCAGGAAGCTGAGGCAGGAAAATCACCATGAGTTTGGGGCTAGCCTAGGCAATGTACTGAGTTCAAGGTCAGCCTAAATTACATTATTAAAATTTTGTTTTTGTCTCAAAAGATAATTTTAATAAAATGAATAAAATTATAAACCATTATTAAAACTATTATAGACTATTAATAAAATGAATAAAATTATAAACTATTATTTAGTATTTATAAAAATATAAAATATTATGTACATAAGTTAATGTACAGTTTTTTCTTTTAGATTTCATTATACTTGATCATTTTGCAAAAATACGTAATAATGTTTATGGTAGGATAAAATATCTGGTGAAAGTACTTTTAAACAATTACTACTGAGAATTAAGGTAAATAATTCATAGTACCATTTGCCAAGTTTGCATTGTTTTTAAATTATGTTTTGTCTTGGTTGGTGTATGTTCCTACCTCTATGCATTGAAGACAGGAATTATTTCTTCCATATTAGCTCCACATGATACCACTATTCATTTAAAGAGGTCCTCAATAAGATTTCCCAACACAGTCAAGATTGAATTTTACCATTTTAATAAATAGAACTGGGATTCAACTGAGTAAATTATCAATAAGAGAGGTAAATAAGTATGTTCTCACATTTATAAAGAAAATTTTGACACAATATGCCAAGGATTTTAAAGTATATATAGCAAATATATGTTCACACCAAAATCTATATAATGATAAATGATTGGAACTAAAGATACCTTGGTAATAAGGATAAAAATAACTTCCAAAAGTATCAACAAAACTCATATTAGTATATAGAATTAGAACTGGTAGGATATGGCTCCAAGTTCCTCAATCTCGTAATTTCCTACTATGAAGACGCTGAAAATCAAAGAATAATCAGTCCAATGATTCCTCTCTGATTCTTCAGCACAATGCTAGCCAATGCTGGGGTCTCCAGCAGGTTAGTAGCAGCCACAATTGGCTGTGGCCACCCAAGTGGCATCAATGCACTGACTAGAAAACCTCCCTTTGTCACTGTTATCACCAGCTTTCTTTCATCCTTTTATTTTCTAGGAGCAAGAGGAATCGTTTCCCTGTTACCAACAAGAATGAAGGCATCATTGTGTATATAGCTTACGTGTACTTTAAATCAATGGTCAGCAAATTCCATTCGCTACCCTTACACCTCACTTCAGTCAGATGTTGTATTTACTGCTCACCTGGGCTCACAACATGATTACTGTTCCCACTTCTTTAACATCATATGTACGACCCACACATCAGGAAGCACACTCAAGTTCATTCAAAACTGTAGCCTAATTGATTCATTTCTAATCTCTAATCTCAGATGATTTGTTTTGATCTCTAATCATCTACTTTATAACCTCCTACTCTGGGCTACTAGTTTTGAGAACCTTTGAGATCTTTCCAGCCCTTCAGATATTACTGCCTTTGAGACCAGCCCCTGCAACCACCAATACCAAAGGCATGAGATGAAAAATAAGGTTGCCATTAAGATATGGACCCAAGCACCAAAATACCTGTGTTTAAATCTCAGATCTTTTACTGACTAGTTTTGAGATTGTGGACAAGTAACACAGCCCCTCAAGGTCTTTGTTTCCTAATCTATAAAATCAAGACAAGTGTAGCAACTTCATAGGGTTATCCTAAAGATTAATAATGTTTCTATAAATAAAATACTCAGAATAATGTCTGGCACATAAGTCATCAATAAAATCTTAGCTATTATTAGAATGGTCAATATAACTTTTTTTCTCTTAGTCATAGAGGCAGAACTCCAACCCAGCAAGGAAATTAATTTTAATGACTCGACCATTTGGCTATATTTTTATAATCAAGGTACTCATAAATCCTAGTTTCCCTACTATACCTGTTGTCCTGGGATAATTATTAACAGCAATCCCTTTTATTCTCTCAAGTTTCCAGGTTTGGAGAATAAAGTATGTAATCATCCTAATTATAATATAAAGTATTTGGTTTTTCTTCTGGTCAATTAAAAAATGAATAATATGGCCTCTGAGATCATGTGAAACACAGGGATTTTGTGAAGATACATAGGTTATACACAGAAAGAAATGTTTAAGTCCTTTGTAAATAAAGTTTAAGTTTTATAAAGTACTACAGTATCATCTTTGGTTATGATGATATAATTTGATAGCTTATTAAAAATTACAAATACAGCTTGGACTAATGAGCATGTAGACAGCTACTTTTATTTCACTTGTTTGAAATGTATGAAAGTCTCTCTGAAACTGTTTCCTCATTCTCCTTCCTCTGCTGTTTCTCCTTTCTGTTTTCACTATTCTGTCTTCTGGAAGAGAAGTGGTAAAGGGACTGGGCAAGAAGAGAAGAGCTTCTTTCCCCTCCCTAAATGCTACCTTATGCCCCATTACATCTGAGTTCCAGATAAAGGTGATCATTCTCCAAGCCAAGCTGTTTTGTTTTGTTTTGTTTTGTTTTGTTTTGTTTTGGCGGCACCAGGGATTGAACTCACAACCTTGTACCTGTCAGGCAGGCGCATAAGCCACTGAGCCAAACTCCCGGCCCTGGTTTTTTGAGGCAGGGTTGCACTGTGTAGCTCAGGCCGGCCTTGCCCCTCGCGTTGTAGCCCAAGCCGGCCTCGAACTCACAACGCTCCTCCTACCTCAGCCTCCCGAGTGCTGGGATTAAAGGTGTGCGCCACCTTGCCCGGCTCCAACCCAAGCCTAGTGAGCAGTCTCTCCTAAACAAATATTGACTGAACTTCTTAAATCTAGGGGAGAAAAGAAATAGATTTGTAAGAGTCCTTTATCACGGCATAAACTCTACAGAATGACAATAGTGAATGTGAGAAGCAATAACATCTTCATTTAGTTCATTACTAAATATTTTTAAAGCACATAAAGCCAGAAATAGCTCCTAGAGTATAGCTGTATTTTTTAAAGATTAACTGAATCAAATGAGAGTTGCTTTTCTTAACTCTTTTCTATCACACAGTTTTCCCAGTTTGAATATTGTATTACTATCTTTAAATTGCTTTATCATAAATCATTGATTAATAAAATGATAAAATTTAAGACAAACGCATATTTATAAAGTACATGTTGCAATCAATACTATTTACTTTTAAAGTTGATTGATTATGTAGACATAGTTCACAATTATGAAAAATACAGATTTTTATGTACCACAGAAAACATGCAAAATTTAATCTTAAATATGAATCATACCATAACTGCTTGATTGTTAAAATGAGCCAAAGGAAACAAAAAACAGAGATCCTGCAGAGAACAATAAATTGTGAAAGCAATCATAGAGGGAAATAATTGTTACATTTGTGATTCTTTCAATTATGGATTATGGAGACAACTGCTCAGCAACCTCTTCAGTTTCAAGACAGCATGGGGCTTTATATAATAAGCCTCTGAATAAAGGAACTATTATCAATAGCGTTTGCAATGTAATTGGCTGCCTTTGAAGCTAAAGAGGTCTCTTTTGCTTTCCAGCTTTGATTCCTAGCTATATTTTAAAACATTGCCCATTCTGTCTAGCTATTTAACCTCCATTTTTGTCCATAGATTCTCTGGAGGATAGTGTGTATATGTTTTACCAGAGCTGAGCAACATTTTCACCAGGGAGGAATAAACTTTACAATAAGCCCAGAATCTGTTAAGTATTTTTAAGTTTATGTGTTTATCCAACAACATGCCTACACTGCACATCTACCCTATTATAATTACATTTAACATTAAAAGGACCATCACCTCCAACCACAAGTAGAATTTATTAAGTCCTCAAACAAAGCAAGCCTTTAAAGCCTGGTCCATTTGCCAGAAATAGTACTAAGAAAGATGTAATATTCCCAGTTTAATGATTTTTCTAGAAAAAGCTTTGGCTTAAACAGACTTCGGTCTGGTGAATGCTGATGTTCTCTAAGGTATCTGCCCCCACAGAAATAACAGGCTGCGGAGATGACAGCCTAAGAAATTCTTCTTCCACTGCCCTGGTTTAGTGTTGCCCCAGAGGAGGAGGTTTACTAATGCAATACTAAAAAGAGGGAAGAAAATAATGAAAATGTACATCTCATTATCATATCAAGAATTCTAGTGAACTAAATATCTTGAAAGGTAAAATTAGAGATGGAAAATATTTATTTCAATCTAATATCAATGATCCACCCTTTGGTTTTCCTGAAGTGAAGGTCTCAGATGTAAGATGACAATATGCTCTTTAATCCCTGCCATAGAATTCTTTGCTTGATGTTTGCTAAATGCCATTCAGTCAGTAACACTAACATGGAAAAGTGTCAAAAGAGAGTGGATTATTAGAGACTGCAATATTTAAAGAGCATCACACTGATTCTCGAAGTAAAGTGTCCCACTGTGATGTTACCTCATTACTGAGTACTTTGATTGGTTTACTAAGACTACTCGTTTTTCCTAGATGATCAGGGCTCATCTAAAAACATTTGGCAGAAAGCAAATGTAGTTCTGGATGGTAAGATCTCAATCATTGTTTTCAGTGCCTCTAAAGGGGTCTTTCTGCCTTCACACAGTTCCTTCCTCTCTGTTCCCATGCTCTGCTGGCTCTGAACAACAATAAGTTATAATTTCAGAGATATTAAAAGTCTCCCACAACACCACCCAATTACAAAACAATATTAGCAAATTCCTACTTTTGTGTCTTTTCCTGTACCTCAAAGGATTGATTCTAGGACGCCTTTATTAAAATACAAAAATGTTGCTAGTATACCTAATACTTTCTCATTAACTACAATAACAATGCCAACTGTATAATTTCATAAGCTCTTTGTCTTTTTTTTTTTTAAAGGCCTTGGAAAAGGGTTAGTTTTCATACATTGACGCATATGTTGTCAACCAACCACAACTGGGCTAATTGCTGGGAATTTCAAGATAATATTTTTTTAAATGTTCCAACCTGTAGGAAGTTTTGGTGATGTGGGAAGGTGAACATATGAACAAATAATTTTATTACATGTAATAAGTGAGCCTTAATAAGGAACCATTCGATAACAAGTAACAGAATTTCACCTGGACCAATGAAAGAAACAATTTATTAGCACACATTGTTGAGAGTATTTAAGCAACTGCAGTCTCAAGAGGCACTCAAAACAAGACCTGTTAAGCCAACAGAACCCAAGAGAGTGCCCCATTCTTTCTTATTGCCTTCAGGGGTCTCTCACATAGGCTTTTTCCTCCAACCTCCTCCATTTTCCTATTTTTTTTTTCTATAAATCAGCTCTCTTGGCTTACTCATATGACGTCGACTCTTAAGACTGTAAGACATCATTCCTCCAACCCCCATAGTCAACTAATTCACTCTCTTTGTGTTTCTATATTAATTCCTTGGAAAGAGAATCTGCCATGATCTACCCCTAGTTCAAGGATTATATTAAAAGAAGGAGTGGTGAGTTGGTGAGGTCAATGTCTTCTCCTGCACAGTAATTTCAAGGCAAACCTTGAAGGAAAAGTAGGCAACTTTCAGAAAGACCAAGCATCATATTTAAAGACATAAATGAAGCAAATCACCCCACATAAAGACTCATGTTGGCACTGGTCCCAATATGGTGGCCGCCAGGGTGAGAAAAGGGACGGGGGTGACGGGGAAGGGATGCCAGGGAACGAAGGGCGGGTAGGAGTCCGGGGCAGGAGACCTGGGGGGTCGCCGAGGTCCCAAGCTGCGCGTTGCCTCCTGTCGCCCACCAGGTCCCCAAGGCTGGGTTTCCCCGGAACAGCCCACTAGGAACCACGCCCGGCAGGGGACAGTGAGAATTCTGAGCCGATCACTGGGCCTTGGGGCACACAGCTGTAGGGAGACAGCCGCTGTTGTGCAAAGTTGGCATTGCCTTACCCAGGTTTTCAAACAGAAATAACAAGACAGAGACGCTGGTTGAAGATCATTAGCCTGAACCCTGAAATCCTCAGTGCCTCCCAATCTAAACTTTTTGAGCAGTGATTCTGTAAGGGATACTCAGCCTGAACAAGAAGGATTCTGTGTGGGGAAAACCCAAAAATTAAGAAAATTCTGACTTACTTTTGTGACATTTGGGCAGCGTTAACCGGTATTCAGTTTTCACATCATAGTGGCTGTTAACTTGTTCAATACCATGATGTTATCCAGTAAGTCCTTTAAAAATGACTCACCAATGAAAAGTATTCCAGGTCCTTCTTGCTTCCAACAAACAGTTGGATGAGACAAGCCAAAATCAGTGCCAAAAGCTTATGTGAAAAATGAGGGGTGAAGTGGAAAGGGAAAAACTGGCTCTGCAGAGTGAACTTGGGCCAGTGGAACAAAAGAAGAAAAGTGAATGTACACCCTGCTTCTAGACCCAGGGCAGCCACGTGGAGGGTGAACTGGCAGGCTCCTAGTGGAGTCTGCCCTGCTTCCTACTGGCCAGCTGCATGGGATCCTGTAGCCCTGGGCTCCTGCAGTGGACAGGTCCCAGCCACTGCCCCACCCAGCTTTACCTGGTTCAGTGATACCTAGGGGCTGAGAATCAGACTAGGTCGAGTCCTCTGAGAAAAGGAGGAAGATGATTCTAAGAACATAACTGGGCAGTGGCTGGGACTTAAGGATGAGTGACTATGAGAATGGTGGGACAAACATGAATACTGTGAGCTGCGCTAGCTAAGAGGCCTAAAAACCCCTCTGCCATATGCAGAGAGAAGGATATGCAGAAGGACCAATCTGCATGACATAATTGAGGTAGCGTTTAATGTTTTGGGGGTGGTGCTTCAGTTCTGATGTGTGAACTTTTCTGCCCTGGGCGGTCATAGCCTCTTATCTTGCCGCGGCCCTGAAGCCACAACTCCAACGCCAGTTCAACCAGGTTCTTGGGGGTCAAGGGGTCGCACTGTCACCTAGCTTCAAAGATTATGCATCAGCACCTCAGCCAACCTGATTTACAGTGCTTAGAGGCAATTGAAGTGAAAAGGAAATGGCCTAGCCAGCTCTGTGTATCAGTATGTGGAGACAGGGCCAGGTTTAGCTAAAGTGGAGATAATTGCTCTTTGTTTTAGGGGAGTTCTCCAGTTGGTCCTCCACACTACCCCACACATTTCTGTCAAATGGAATGAATCCAAATCTCTGGCAGCAGACTTAATTTTAACTCGAAATCCTTTTATAATAATTTGGTAATAACTTATTTTATTATTGCTTGGTGCTTATACCCTGGCTAATGGCCTTTAACGATGGCTCCTCTGCCAAGCTTTTAATATAATTTAGTCTCCAGCAGGACATGGTGGTGCACACCTGTAATGCCAGCACTCAGTTGGCTGAGGCAGGAGGATTGCCGTGAGTTCGAGACCAGCCTGGACTACAGAGTGAAACCCTGCCTCAAAACAAAACAAAACAAACAAACAAAACATTGCTGATGAAAATGTAAACTAGTATAAACACTATGAAAGTCAGTATAGAGGTTTGTTTAAAAACTAAAAATAAAAATTTCATTCTATATAGATGAGTGTCTTCCTAAAAGAGTTATAGTAGTGATTATTACAGCATTACAATGCATATCCATGTTAGTAGCAGCACAATTCACAATAGCTAAAATATGAAAGCAGCTTATATGCTCATCAACAGATAAATGGATAAAGAAAATAAGATATATATATATTATATATATATATAATATATATATATATGCCGTAAAGAAAGACAAAATATTTTTTATGCTCCACTAAGTACAATTTTTATCCTTAGAGTTGATGGGGGCAGTATCAACATTTTTAAGAAAAGAAGAGACAAAAGTACATTTGCATTTTAAAAGAAAATTCTAAAAGCTTCTAATTTCAGCAACTCTGGGATGTTGCGCAGGAGAACTGCAAGTTCAAGACTATCCTGGGCAACTTAATGACTTTGTGAGAACTTGTCACAAGACTGGGATGGATGGGATGAGATGGCATGGCATGGAATGGAATGGAATGGAATGGAATGAGCTGGGAATGTAGCTCAGTGTGAAGACCCTGAGTTCATTCAATCGCCAGCACTGAAAAAGAGGAAGAAAGAGATACAGACAGACAGAGATACAAAGACAGACAGAGACAGAGACAGAGACTCTAACAGCAAAGTGAAGGATAAACTTTAAGAAGACCTGAATGTACCATCCAAGAAGATACTGTAGAAAGCCAGATAAAATATGATGCAGACTCAAAATAAGGCTATAGAAAGATGATACAGATGAAAGGATTAAAAAATATTGAGAAAATACAATATGAGACTGAATAGGTTTAGTTCAGAAAACCAAAGATTCATAATCCTTGCTATGGGGAGAAAGAAAATGTAAACCCAACCCAAGGCAGGTGGTAAAGAGCACAACCACACCTGGGAAATAGAACACACTAAAAGCGATGAGCACATAATATACATCTTAGCTTTTTCTCAATCTTTCCTTCAACTAGCGTGTCTATGGTCTCTGGATATTTTAAATAAATGGCAAACTGTACCTCTTCAATGTAAGAGTATAAGAGGCAACAAAATAATTGATATTTAAGCCTGAATCAAAGTCATACTACAATTACCCTGCCATTTTATTAAAATTACTGTCAAATCAGCCAATTACAGCAAGAAAGACAGGACAGAATCCAGTACTCACACACAGAAATACACAAGTATAGGAAAAAAATAGATCGCAGCAGTGACTCACTATCCATCCTCCATGTCTGGTGGATTCCAATTCTGCAGATTCTGAAAAGAAACTAAATTCAAAACACAGAGGAAGACATCCAACATGGCTGAATAGAGGAGGTGCCACGTTGCAGCTACTCAGAGAAAATTAACCGAAAACACAGGTAATGGGAAGAAAGGGAGGGAAATACATCCTGATGCCAAAACCAATCTGAAATAAGAGACTTACAGATTAAACAAAACATACACATAGGACTTTATAAAATGATGATCGGGTCCACAAGGCTGCTGGTGGGTCTCCTGCCTGCAGGTGGAGCAGGACTGCCATTCTGTGAAGTTTCAAAAATCAAAACAAGACAAAGAAAACAACTAATGGACTGAAATAATGTGGCTAACTTGAGACACACAGGATAGATTTGGGATATAAGGTCCCTTGCCTCTTTTGCCTTCCTCCTAGCAGAGATGCTGCAGCCTAGCAACAAATTTCACCAGAACACACAGGAGTGAGTGACCAGGGAACTGCTCCCTCCCCAATGGGCCACCAGGGTTTTTGGGGGTTTTTGGGAGGGAGGAGGGGCTTTGTCATGCACCACAGTGGCTAACTGAAACCTCTGGAGACAGCAAGGGTAGGGACTGCAGGAGTGGCAGTGAAGGCAGTGAAAGGGATAGCACAATTCCTGCTGCCACGTGACCAGTGGTTTGAGAGAGGGACACTGACTTGGAGATTTAAGCAGCCTTGGCCACAGCACAATTAGTGAGAGACTGGCACTCCCCCCCACCCCCGCCCACCACCCTGGAAAGGGGATTGAAGGCTATCTCTGCTGCAGTGGTAGGAGCAGTGAGTCGGCCTACAGCACCCAACCCCACCCAGCCTGTGGCAAGCAGCAAGAGATGCGCCAGTGAAAGTGGTACAGAGGAGGCTGTGCAAGGATGGGAGGAGCCAACTGTACACAGGACTGAGAGCAGCCCCAGGCTGTCTCTGTCTGAGGGTGCCACAGCAACTGGGAGAGAGACCTAGAGATAAACAGGGTAAGGAGTGGGTGGGCAGCTGACGGTCACACAGAGAGTCACTGGCCCAAGACTGGCCCCAGCCCCCAACATCCAGAGGCCAATATCAGCCCTGCACCTAACAGTAATCCTTCAGCAGGCTTGGCTGGGTTACCTAGCACAGATCTGGGCTCTGAATTAGACACTACCACAGAACTGTGGACCCCAGGGGAAACTTACTTGTTTGCTTGTTTGTTTCATTTTCCTTTTTCTGTCTGATTTTTTCTGCTGTTGTTGATTGCTTTCTTTTGTTTTCACTTGTGTGTTTAGGTTGTTACTTTCATTATTTGTTTTCCTCACCTCTGCTGTCTCTTTCTTCAATTTTGTTTCTTGATTGCTTGATAGTTTTAAGCAAGTGAACACTAGCTCTAGTCTTTCTGGTTTTCTTCAATATCCTTTTGTTTTCTCCTTCATTCTTTCTCTCCTGTCTTCTTTTTCAGTTTCCCAAGGCTTAGGTGATCATCCTTTGACTTCCAGCCTTGCTTCTACTACATTTTTCTTCATTTATCTCTCTATATTGTCCCCTAGCTCTCTTAATCCCCTCCCCCCACACACAGGACACAATTACTTAACTAAGGGAAAACTCATTTCATGCAAGTCTCTGGTTTATGCATGATTTTGTTATATAACTGTGGAGCTTGCTCCTGTGATGAAAGGCAGTGAATTAATAGTTACCATAATTCGTTTCTAGTTTCTAGGCTGTGTTTGGTGCTATTGTTATTGCTGATTGTCATTGTCATTGCTTACTATTTTAGACAGGGTGTCATATTTGTTCTAAACAGTTGTTCTCCCTTATGTGACAACATTGTGATTATCTGGGGCCACAACCATTACTATAGTCTAGTACCAAAGGACTGTGTGTTGAGCCAAACAGATAGCAACTACTCAACCCTAATAAATTGGGAGGGTAGAATCTTGGGGCAGACACAAAGACCAGGAGCCAGCTACACATAGATGATGTCTCTCAGGAATAGATATTTTCTTGGGACGCCTCAATACTAGTGACAAAACTATCTAGCATAAGCAAATTACAATTATCAACACAGAAAACAAAACAAAAAAAGAAAAGAAAATGACAGGACACAGAAATAAAATGAAACCCAAACCTCCAGCCCACCCAGGACAAGTCCAGGGGACAATGAGATAGAGGAAACCAGTAGCTGTCCACCTGAACTTTCTCAAATGATAGCAGCAAAATTTTAAAAAAAAAATGCTATAGAGAAAATCAGATTAGAAATAATCTCTCAGGTAAAAAAAGAGAGAGAGATAATGATGATGATGATGATGATCAAAATGAAGGACCCACCCAGTCAATCTAGGGAAGACACAGATTAAAAAAAGAGAAAAAAAAAAAAAAGAGGAGTTAAGAAAATGATGGAAATCATGAAGGTCCAAACTAGGAAAGAAATGGAAAAACAGATTCAAACATACATCCAGGAGATTAAAAATTCCATTCAAAGTATATGCAGCCAAGTGAACCAAGGTGAGGACAGAATATCAGACCTAAAAGACAGGATTGCAGCTAGCAATCACAAAAAGAAAGATTTTTTAAAAATAGCAAGGCACCATGAAAAGTAAATCCAACAGCTGCAAGATGATTCAAAGAAGAACAACACAAGGTTGACCAAAATCAATGAGAAAGCAGGAGACAGTGCAAACACCAGAAAAAAACATGTTCACAGAAGTAGTGGTTGAAAACTTCCCAAACATGGAAAAACAATTTTACACACAGTTAAGTGAGGCATATAGGAATCCAATTAGCCATGAACAATATAGATCTACACTAAGGCATATAATAATCAAGATTTCAGAAAGTCAACACATGAACAGAATATTACAAGCTGTTAGAGAAAAGAAACAAATCAACTACAAAGGAAAGTCCATCAGAATCATAGCAGAGTCCTCAACACAAGCCCTTAGGTCAAGGAGGGCATGGAATGAAGTACTTCAAGTACTCAAAGAAAACAAACTCCAGCCCACACTGATGTACCCTGCAAAATTATCTTCCAAAATCAGTGGAGAAAAATAAGATACCCCCATGACAAAGAACAAATGAAGACCACCAAACCAGTTCTCAAAAATTCTGAAGGATATTTTAGAAAGAGATAATGAGGATCACAATCCCAAAAACATCAATGAAAAGAGACCAACAGGCAAATTAAGCAATTAAACAGAGAAAAAAGACAGGGAACCAACAATAGGAAAATAATACGGCAATGGTAAGCCAATACATATCAATTATAATCATCAATGTGAATGGCCTCAATTCACAAATCAAAAGAAACAGATTGGCAAAATGCATCAGAAAATAAGATTCAACAATATGCAGTGTGAAAGAAAAATATTTAACTCAAAACGAAAGTCATAGACTGAAAAACAAAGGATGGAAAACAATACTTCATGAGATAGCAACTCAGAAAAAGGCGGGAATAGCTATTCTATTTGCAGACAGTTGAAACTAAGACTGATCAAAAGAGACAAAGAAGGTCACTACATACTTGTTAAAGAAAATTCCAACCATCATGAATATATATGCACGAAATACAAGCACATCTAACTATATAAAAACATTAATCGATATGAAAGATCAATTTTTTTACTTTATTTATTTATTTACTTTGTCTTTTTGAGACAGGGTCTCACTATGCAGTTCAGGCTGGCCTTTGGCTCACTTTGTAGCCCAAGCTGGTCTTGAACTTGAAATGTTCCTCCTGTCTCAGCCTCCTGTGTGCTGGGATTACACGAGAACGCCACCACACCTGGCTCCAATATGAAAGATCAAATAAGCACTAACAAAATTGTAATGGGGGAACTTAATACCCCACTGTCCCAAATAGACAAATCGACTAGACAAAAAATCAACAATGAAATATCAAAGCTAAACCAAATGTGTGAACAAATGGAATTAGTAGTTGTCTATAGGGTGTTCCACCACACATAGGAATACAAATTTTTCTCAGCTGCACATGGGACATTCTCCAAAATAGATGGCATACTAGCTCATAGAACATGCATAAGTGAATACAGAGGAATTGAAACTATCCCATGTGTATTATTGAACCATAGTGCAATGAAATTGGGAATCAATGGCAAAAGAAACCATAAAAACTACATAAACACAGGGCCGGTGATATAGCTCAGCAGTACAAGCGCCTATCTGCATGGCAAGCACAAGGTCATGAGTTAAAAAAAAAAAACAAAAAAAAAACAAAGAAAGAAAGAAACTACATAAACACTTGGAAATTAAATAACAGCCTCCTGAACAACCAATAGGTCAAAGACAAAATTAAAGAAGAAATTAAACAGTATCTACAATTAAATGATAATGCTGATGGTACTGGAATAAAAACAGACCTGAAGATCGATGGAATAGATTAGAAGATACAGTCACAACTACAAACACATTCAGTCATCTCATCTTCAACAAAGGGGCCAGACATGTTCACTGGAAGAAAGATAGCCTCTTTTATAAGTGGTGCTGGAAAAACTGGCTTTCCACATGCCAAAAACTAAAATTAGACCCATGTCTATCACCATGGACTAAAATAAAGTCAAAATGGATCAAAGATCTAAATATTAAAACAAAAACACTACATCTGCAGGAAGACGAAGTAGGTAGAAATCTTGAAGACGTAGGGGTAGGCAGATAGTTCATGAACAAAAATCAAACTGCATGGGAAATACTTCCCAGAATCAATAACTGGGATCTCAACTTATTAAAAAGATTTTTTATGTCAAAAGAAATCTCTAACAGAGTGAAAAGAAAACCCATGAATTGGAAAAGTATCTTAGCCAACTGTCCCTCAAAAAAAAAGGACTTCTATCTAGAAGATATAATGAATTTTTTAAAAATCAGGAACCCAAAATTCAAGGACCCAATCCAAAAGTGGACATCTGAGATGAATACACACTTCTCAGATGAAAAATTACAAATGGCAAATAAATATATGAAAAAAGGTTCAACATCATTGATCATTCAGAAAGTACAAATTAAAACAACTCTTAGATATTATCTCACTCCAGAAGCAATGGCTAACATCAAGAAATCAACCAATAACAAATGCTGGTGGGGTTGTAGGGAAAAAGGAACACTTCTCCATTGTTGTTTGGAGCGTAGACTGGTACAACCTCTGAGGAAATCAGTGTGTAGATTCCTCAGAAAACTAAGATCAGAGATTCCATTTGACCCAGCTATTCCCCTTCTGAGTATTTTCCCAGAACTGAAAACATCATGCCACAGTGATACATGTGCACTCATGCTTGTAGCTGCATAATTTGTAATAGCCAGATCTTGGAAACAACCCAAATGCTCATCAATTGAGGAATGGATAAAAAGGATGTGGCATTTTTATACAGTGGAATCCTACTCAGTCATAAAGAATAATAAACTTGAGGCTTTTATAGGTAAATGGGTGCAAATAGAAACCATACTCGTAAGTGAAATAGATAAGACTTGCATGTTCAAACACCGTATTGTCTCACTAGTATAAGAAACTAAAAGAGTAAATAAGATCCAAAAGTTACAATAGATATAGTAAGTGGGAAATAAACTGCCCAAAGGGAAATTATATTGTCTGATCAATTCTGCAGGCCTGTATCTGGTAACCTGAGCAACTATTTTGAAGATAACAATACGTAATATAACAACCATTGCTAATTTCCTATCATCTTGGTTTGAAATCCTATATTGCTATTGTTTTTTTGTGGCTGTTACTGTTGTTGTCAATTTACTTGCATTGTTGGTTTTTTGTTTTGTTTGTTTTGTTTTTTGCTTGCTTTTTGATTTTTGTTTTTTCCTCTTTAAAATAAAAAGAAGAAAAGAAGAAATCAACGAATAACAAATGCTAGCAGTAGCATAGGAAAAAAGGAACCCTCCTCCACTGTTGGTAGAAGTGTAGACAGATACACCCACAGTGGAAATCAGTGTGGAGATTTTTCAGAAAACTAAAACTAGAGGGTCCATTCAGTCCAGCTAGCCCCCTTCTTAGTATCTTCCTAAAACAATTAAAAATATCTTACCACACCAATATATAAACATCTATATTTATAGCAGCACAGTTTGCAATAGCTAAATCTTAGAAACAATCCAAATCCCTATCAACTGATAAATGAATAAATGTGCTTTTTTTACATGATGGAGTACTACTCAGCCATCAAGAAGGATGAACTTGAGACATTTATAGGTAAATGGATGGACCTGGAAACCACACTGTTAAGTAAAATAAATTTAATATGAATGTGCTAATATTGCATTGTTTCTGTGGTATGAGAAACTGAAAGTGTAAATAAGGAATAGGATGTATACTAGATATTATGAAATAAGAAATTACTCAATTGGGAAAGAGAAATAGGGAGGGGAGAGGAAAAAAGGAAAAGAATAAAAAACAAGTAAAAAAAAGGGAAAATGGAAGCAAAGTTTTTGAAAATAAGGAGGGGAAGAGGGGTTGAAGGGAAGGTGAAGGAATGGGAAATGACAGAAGAATTGAGATGTCATGTAAAGGTACAAAGTCTCTATGATGAAAGTGATCATTATGTATATTTAAAATTCCAATACATTTAGTTAACAAAAAAAGAAATTACATACACCAAAATATTGGAAACCACTTAGGAAAAATGAAATAAAATACATTTTTAAAAGGCCACAAATAGCCCTCTTAAGCTATCTGTGTGTATATAATACTTAAAGTATTTATATGTAAAATTTCAACCATAATATTATAGAACTTGATATTTTTGTTCAGATGACTGAAGCACACTTCATCAAGAATCAGAATATTTTGCAAAGGGAAGGGTATGAAAAGATGGAGGAACAGGGGAGGAGAAGAAGATTTTTTAAAAATTAATGCGTATATACCAACTCCAATCATTGTGTACTGCAAATATGTACTCTACTAATAAAAATTAAAATTTTGCAAAAGAATTTTTAGCTCATCTCTTTTTTTCTTCTTTCTTCATTGATTTTGGGGGGTTGGGGAGTTTTCTTTTTTCTTTCTTCATTTCTTCTCTTCATTTTTCCTCTCTGTTTTCCTTATAATTTTTCTTCTTTTACTTTTATCTTTAATTTTCTATTATTCCTTAATAGGACATTTTATCTTAGTTTTCTCCTTTCTTCTCATCTTTCTGTTTTTTTCAAATTTTAATTCTTTCATTCTCCCATTTCACCTCTCCATCTTTACTAGTATTACTATTAAGCTCTACTAATCTTTAGTTATTTATTAACTGTATGCTAGTATTGTTAAATTCTTTTCTATTGTTAATTGTGGATAGTTTCCCATTTAGAAGATATTTGCAATATGTCAATACTTGGTTTGTCTTTATGCATAAAATGTAATTATAGATTTATTTTCTGTGGTTAAGGGTGGTACAGTAGCAGCTTCTGTTGATTCTTAGGGTAGGTCAGTATCCAGTCTGTCTTTGACTTTATTATTTTTGCTAATTTTTGTTGCTATTGCCAGCGTGACATAGTTGTTGCAATTAAATGACTTACTGAAAACCAATACCTGGTTTGTGTTTGTGTCATCAACACTACAACTCACACCTAGGGAACTGCAACCTGGCCCAATTACACTGTACCCTTCTCTCCCAAAGTAATGAAGGTGATTGAATTTTAGGATGGAGTCAAAGGCCTATAGTTAGCCATATCCAGAGTGCAGTACTAAAAAACTGACAGTAAATAAAGAGATTTCGGATAGATTCTGCTAGCCTGGGGCTTAACTATCTGTAACATGACCTCCCTCCAACTTGATACTGGACCCAGAGAAACAACTTAGCTCTCCAAGAGTAAGCTCCATGTTTTCCTTCTCATTCCAGAGATAAACTTCCCGCTCCCTTTTTGCAGGTGCAGTGAGCCCTCTCCAATCCCAAGACTCCACAACCCCCCAAGCCTCCACCTCCAGACCCCAGTAAATCTTTCTGTCTCCTGTTTTACACAGCCAGATGCTCCTTCAAATCAGCTGTTAATATGTCATTTTGCCCACCTCCCAAACTCCTCCCCCGCCACCAAATCTGATAAAAGTAACTACACTTCTTTGTTCTTGCTGAGAGCTTCTACAGCCCCGCCCTGGCCCCTAAAGCTCTCCCATGCCCTCCGCATTAAAGGCCTCCTCATCTCTCTCGCTCTCATTTTCTCTGCACTGCTTCAGATTGAAGGCCCCAAAATAATCAATTTCCATATGAGAAACAAAGCTTAAACTACAATCTACCTACAAGCCTCAAAACACATGCGCGCGCGCACACACACACACACACACACAAATAGAAACATGGGAAGACAAGGCACAAAATGCCTCCAGAAAACTTCCAAATCCCCCAAAACTAACCCTTCAATGGGAAGGAAATCAAAATCTAAATATATAACTAAATTATACAAAATAATAAAAGAGACCCCAAAAAAAAAAAAAAAAAAAAAAAAAAAAAAAAAAAAAAAAAAAAAAAAAAAAAAAAAAAAAAAAAAAAAAAAAAA
>RJWM01004675.1:0-63922 GCA_004363535.1 Dasyprocta punctata | reverse complement strand
AAAAAAAATTAATTGAAAGTGCAATTGGCAGAAGTGACCAATGTGAGGACAGAGTGTCAGAGCAAGGCAACTGTATACTCGGAGATACATTAAAAACGAGAGAACATGGAAAATGGATCCAACAGCGGCTACATGATGTAAAAAGGACTAATCTAACATTAATTGGAATCTGCGAAAAATCAAAAGACAACACAAATGGCATTTTAAAAAACCTGTTTGCAGAAAGAATAGCATAAAAATTTCCAAATACAGGAAAGAATTTAACATACATAGAAACAAGGAATATAGACCCTCACATAACTATGATCAAAAAAGGAAGTCCATGATGTATCATGATCAAAATCCCAGGTGTCCAACACAAAGACAGAATCTTAAAAATGGTTAGAGAAAAGCAACAAATCACTTATAAAGTAAATCCATTAGAATTACAGCAGACCTCTCAACACAAACCTAAAAAGCCAAGAGAGGGTGGAGAAGTGTTTTAAGTCCTAAAAGAAAGCAACTTCCAACACAGACTTATATATCCTGCAGAAGTGTCTTTCAAAATTGATGAAGAAATAAGGTCTTTCCATAACAAAGAGTACCTTAAGAAATTCATGATCACCCAAATCAGTGATCTAAAATATTCTCAAGTATATCGCTGAAAAAGACAGTGAAACCAACAATTCCAAAAACTCTAAAAGAATGAAAGTATCAGGCAGCATGAACAGTTAAACAGAAGGGGGAAAAATGGAATGAGCAACAGAAAAATAATGCAATGGTGGAAATATGTTACTACCTTTCAGTAATAACTCTAAATGTGAATGATCTCAACAATCCCAATCAAAAGACAGAGTAGAAGATTGAATTAAAAACAGTATGCGGATTAATAAAAATGTTAAAAAGAAATGCAGTTAATAAAAAAAACACAGTTAACAAAAAAAAGGCATTCTTAGACTAAAAATCAAACGATGGGAAGAATAATATTTCATGCAACAGGAGATTAAAAACAAGCAAGAGTAATTATCCTATTTTCAAACAAAGTAGACTTCAAATCAAAACTCATCAGAGGAGACAAAGAAAGACACTACATGTTGGTTAAGAGAGCAATTTTAAAAAAGAGGAGATAACAATTATAAGTAAATATGACCTGAACACTGACAGACCCAACTTCATAAAACAAACACTACCAGATATAAAAAATAAGCTAAGCATCGACACAATTGACAAATCAATTAAACACAAATTGACAGATCAATTAAACAAAAAATTCGACAAAGAAATATCAGAGTTGAACCACACCTTCAAACAAATGGACTTCATAAATATCTATAGAGTCCTCCAGACAACAACAGAATACACACTGCAGCACGTGAGACTTTCTCTAAAGTAGACCACATACTAGCCTATAAAGCAGGCTTAAGTAAATAAAAAAAGGATCAAAACTGCCTCATGCATATTATAAGATCATAGTGCAAAGACACTAGAAATCAATCACAAAAGAAACCACAGAAATTATGCGAACACATGGAAATTTAAAAATACATGGTTGAGTAACCAGTGGATCCAGAAGACATTAGACAGGTTCTCAAAATAAAATGTTAATACCAATAACATATACCAGAACCTATGAAACACAATGAAAGCAGTCTTAAAAGAGGAGTTTGTAGCTGTGAATGCTCATACTAACAGAGTACACCAAAATAAATAACCTAATGATTCACCTCAAGTCCTAGAAAAATAAGAACAATCCAAAACTAGTACAAGGAAGGAAATTATAAAGATCGGAGCAAAAATCAATAAAATTGAGATAAAAACAAAATACAAAGACTCAGTGCACTGAAGAGCTCGTTCATGGAAAGAACAAGCAAAATAGAAAACCCTTATCCAGTTTTACTCAGAAAAGAAAAGAAAACACCCAAATCAATGGAATCAGAAATAAAAGGTGTAAAATCACAACACCCATCACTGAAATTCAGAAGATTATTAGTAACTACTTAGAAAACCTCTACCCCAATAAATTGGAGAGTTCAGAAGAAATAGATATATTCCTAGATATATATGAACTATTGAAATTGATGCCGGGCGTGGTGGCGCACGCCTTTAATCCCAGCACTCGGGAGGCTGAGGTAGGCGGAGCGTTGTGAGTTCGAGGCCGGCTTGGGCTACAACGCGGTGCAAGGCCGACCTGAGCTACATAGTGCGACCCTGCCTCAAAAAAACCAGGGCCGGGAGTTTGGCTCAGTGGCTTAAGCGCTTGCTCTGGCAGGCGCAAGGCTGTGAGTTCAATCCCAGGTGCCGCAAAAAAAAAAAAAAAAAAAAAAAGAAATTGAATGGAGATGATATAAAAACCCTGAATAATCCAATAGCCTGAAATGAAATTGAAGAAAAGCCCAGAACCCAGGGGATTTACCATTGAATTCTACAAGAAATTCAAGGAAGATCTAATGACAGTAATTCTCAAACTATTGTAACAAAATTAAAAAGGAAGGACCACTCCCAAAATCCTTTCTAGAAGCTAACATTACCATAATTTTAAAACCAAACAAAGACCCAACTAAAAAAGAAAACCATGGGCCAGTCTCTAATGACTATAGATGCAAACAAGATGTAACAAGATACTGGCAAACAAAATGCAACAAATCATCAAAAGATCAGACATCATGACCAAAACAACTTCATCACAGAGAAGCAAGGATTGTTCAACATATGCAAATCAGTAAATGGCTATATAGCAAATAAGCAGAAGCAAGGACTAAACTCATATAATCATCTCAGTAGATACAAAAAAAGCCTTTGACAAAATCCAGGTTTCATTCATGATTTAAAAAAAAAAAACCTGAAGGAAGTAGATATAGAAGGACCTTCTCTTAATCTGTTGAAAGCTATTTGTGACAAACCTACTGCCAATATCAGGGAAAACTTTCAGATCAAGGACAAAACAAGGGTGTCCAGTATCACCACTTCTGTTCTGTATAGTACTCAAAACACTAGCCAGAGAAATCAGGCAAGAGAAAAAAAATAAAAGAAATATGTATAAGAAAGAAGTTAAATTATCATCATTTTTAGATGACAAGAATATTTAAAGAATTCATCGAAGATTCTTAGAATTAATAATCCAATTCAGCATTGTATCAGGGTAAAACAAAATCACATAAATTCAATGTCATTCCTTATACTAATAATGAACACAATGATAAAGACATTAAGAAAACAATAGCATTCACATTAGCAGCAAAAATTAAATATTTAGCAATTGAGCTAACCAAGGAAGTGAAAGATGTCTACAATTAAAACTATAGTATTCTGAAAAAGGAAATAGAAGAGAACATCAGAAAATTGAAAGATGTTCTCTGTTCCTGGACAGGCAGAACCAATATTGTCAAAATGGCCTTACTCCCAAAACTGATTTAATGCAATTTCAATTAAAAGACCAACCGCATTCATCACAGATCTAGAGAAAATAGTGTTAAAATTCATATGGAAACAAAAGATACCTAGAATAGCAAAAGCAATCCCGGGCAACAACAGCAAAGCAGCAGGCATCACAGACTCAAGTTTAAAAGTTATGTTATAAATTTACAGCAATAAAAAAACAAAAGCATGATATTGGCCCAAAAAACACCCATGTGTATCAGTGGAATAGAAGTAAGGATACAAAAACAACCCTAGGCAAATTCATCCATCTGATCTTTGACAAAGGGGCCAAAAGCACAGGCTGGAGGAAAGAGCCTCTTTGACAAATGGGGGTGGGGGTCCTGGTTGTCCATGTGCAGAACAAATCTAGATCCATTATCTCTCACCCTGTACTGAAATCAAATAGAAACGATCAAAGGTCTAAATGTTAAAGCACAATCACTTAAAGACAAAATAGGCAAAACTCTTGTAGATATGGGTGTGGGTGTAAACAAGAACAGAACACTAGTTTGCACAGGAAAGAGTACCCAGAATCAACAGTGGGCCGGGGGTATAGCTCAGTAGCATAAGTGCCTGCCTGGCAAGAGCGAGGTCATGAGTTCGATCCCTGCTACAAACAAACAAACAAAATCAACAGTAGGGATCATATCAAATTTAAAAGCTTCTGCACAGCGAAAGAAACAACTGAAAAAGTAAAGTGATAACCTGCAAATGAAAAAAAAAAAGGCAGCTATTCCTCAGACAGAAGACTAATATCTAGAATACATAAAGAAATCAAAAAACAATTAGAACCCCTAAGTAAAAGACCCAAATAAATGGGCAACTGAAATGAGTAGACACTCCTCAGAATAAGAAAGCCAATAAATGCTTGAAAAAATACTCAACAACACTGCTAACCATTATAGAAATACAAATTAAAACACCATCTTACTGTAAATAAAGAATGGCTTTCATCAAGAAATCAAATAATAACAAACGCTGGTAAAGCTGGGGTAGGGGAAGGAACCCTTCTACCCTGTTGGTAGAAAAGTAAGTTAGTATAACCACTACAGACATCTGTATGGAGATTCCTCAAAAAACTAAAGACAGAACTCCACACAACCAGCCAGTACCCTTGTAGGTATCTTCCCAAAAGAGTTAAAAACATCCTATCAGAGTGAACAAGAATACCTATGCTTATAACAGTATAAATCTTACTAGCTAAATCTAGTTAAATCTTGGAACCAGATCATATGCCCACCAACAGATGAATGGGTTTAAAAAAATGTGGTATTTTCACACAACGGAGTACTACTCTGTCATAAGGAAGGATAATTTGAGTCATTTGTAGGAAAATTGATGCACCTTGAGACCATAATGTTAAGTGAAATAAATCAGACACACAGATAGTTTCTCTCATATGAGAAACTCAAAAGTATAAATAAAGAGAAAAATAAAAGATACATAATAGGAAGTAGAGAGATGGATTTTGTTGGTTTGTTTTTTGTTTGTTTGTTTGTTTTTGCAAATGGAAAGGAGACCAAATGATGGAGAGGGAAAGAGGGAATGGAGGGGAAAGAGGATGAAAATAGAAATAAGATGTTTATGTACATGAACTCACTCTCTATAAAGAATGTAATCATTTTACATTGCAAATATGTACTAATAAAATCAGTCTATTACAATGAATGGCAGAAATTCCTCTTAGTAAAGTCTTAACTTGTGGGTGTTGGGCCTTGTTTCATTATTATTTAATTAGAAATTTTCACGGTGTTGTTTTCCTTTCAATTCCAAGAATAAAAAGTAAGAAATGAGGAATGTGAACTTCTGAGATGATCCTATGACTTTGAAGTCACAGATCTGCATATACGATCTCTTTGCCTTTGCATTTAGAAGCCCTGGGGAGCAACATTATCTGACTGATTATGACTGTGTATATTTTCATAAGAATATGAAGTCTTAGCCAGCTCCACACAGGATACTAAAGTGACTAAGTATCAAATTAAAGATTATTCTTTTTTGTGTGGAATTCACTCCAGCAAGAAATTGAACAAGGGGATTTGAAATCCAAAAACCATGGACTGCCTCCTGAGACATTATTAATTATTAGCGGGCCACTGTCTTCCAGTTCTTATCTCCCCATACACCCAATATCCCCATTGCTTTAAATTATTATCCTTATTTGCTAAATGCCTTCAGTATGCTTGGTACCCTGGCAAGCACAGGTACTACAATTGCCCAGGGGCTTTCTGCCTAAATTACACAGATATAATTTAAGTTTGAAAATGAGTTATAGTTGTCAGTTATAGTCTTTTAAATAGGCTTAGAAGCAATAGGAAAAAACTACAAGTATATAGGTTAGTAGATCTCTTTTATTTCCCTCTTGGATCTTCTTTCTATTCCACAGCTTGGTCCCCTAACTCAGATAGGAGTATCACAAAATTATGCCATGTCTGTAGTGAGAGGCCACTGGTAACTAAGAGAAAACTATGAGCATGTGCTGTGCATACAATCCTGAGAGAATACGCCTTGTCTCATCCTGTTCCCTCCTGTGCAAGGATGGGGCCCGTATTCCAAAATTATGGCAAACGAGAAGACTTAAGAGAAAGAAAAAGCCTCAGAGCTACCTTCTTCTTTCCTAACCCTACTCTAACCAAGCAAAGCCTGAATAAGGGAAGCAGTACCTATGTCCCTGTCCAAATCTTCGTCATCTTCTCCGAGACCTTGTTCATCCCAGATTTCTACTCCATCTCTTGTGAAACTTCAGTGCCTCTGGTTTCCATCTTTTACATACCTGGCAAAGTCCAACTCCTTTAGATATATTTGTCTTTTCATAAAATCTGAGCATATAAAACATGCAAAGAAAAGTCAGGTGTGATGATACACAACTGTAATCCCAGAACTTGGGAGGCTGACATAGAAGGATTTCCATGAGTTTGAGGCCAGCCTGGGCTACAAAGTGCATTCAAGACTAGTCTGCACTACGTAATGAGACCTTGTCTAAGAAAGAATAAAAGAAAGAAAGAAAGAAAGTTTTTAACTTATATTTCTTCACCACATTCCTGTCACACCAATAAATATGATCCTTCTTTAAAAGTAAAAATGTTTTTGCCTCAAGCTCAGACAGGGCAAAAATAGTGAACTGGGCTCTTCCACATAATAAAGCAAACCCCATACAAAACTAAGGAAACATGGGGGAAAAAAGTAGCCAACCAACCCCTGGGCCAGAGAAAAAAATAACAGTAGGAGAATTAATGCAAGGACTGATGTATAAGGACATAGCCTGAGGCTCTATGAAGTCATTATGGAACCACTCTGCTGGAATACATTTCCCCAGCCCATAATCCCATTGCCTTTGCTGCCATCACCAAAATAATCCCACCCCAGCCCTTGTTCCTGCCTCTGCCAGTGGTGCTTTCATCGTCAGTTGCTTGCCACTAGGGCATTAATAATTTCTGTGCCCAACAGAAAAGAGAACAGGAGCACATCTCCACAGTGCATGACGGGGAACCATGCAGTACACCCAGAAGTTTTACTTAAAAGCTGCTTCCTGCCACAGCGTCATGTGAATTATGCTTCTTTTCAGAGCTGAACCAAGAACTTCCACAGACATCCCTTTCTGTGAAAGGGTGTTTGAATAACCTAAACATGAACATATTTTTCCCTTGAAATACATATTTCTTTCAACAGCACTGGTTATTAGAGAGATGCAAAAGAAATGGCTAGTATTAAGAAGTCAACCAATAACAAATGCTAGAGGGACTGTGGACAAAAAGGGACCCTTCTCCACTGTTGGTGGGAATGCAGGCTGGTGCAACCACTGTGAAAGTCTGTGTGGAGATTCCTCAAAAAGCTAGGATTGGAGGTCCCTTTTGACCCAGCTATTCCCCATCTGGGTATCTTCCCAAAAGAATTAAAAACATCCTACCACAGCAATATATGTGCACCTATGTTCATAGCTGTCCAGTTCATAATAGCTAGATCTTGGAAACAACTTAAATGCCCCTCAACTGAACAATGAACAAAAAGATGTGGCGTTTCTGTATAATGGAATACTACTCAGCTATAAAGAATGATAAACTAGACATTTTCACTCTTACATGGATGTGCCTTGAAAATATACTTCTCAGTGACCTAAATAAGTCACACATATGTAACCATTGCATTGTTGCGCTTGTGTGACAAACTGAAAGAATATCTATGTATAAAATAATTAGTTAAGATAGCTAAAGAAAAAGAATTTTGAATGAAAAGTAGTTTTCACAGGGTCATTTTCAGATTTCATTTTTAATGTGAAAAATTTTTTGAAAATAATAGAGCAGTCATAACAAAAAAAAAGATAGTCATATAACTGGTTTCTCTTGATTCATTGAGGGGAAAGTTTTGTGCTAATAATTTTCTGGATAATGTTTCATGTCTATTTCTTATACCCTCAACAACTGCTGTGAATATAACAATATGCAATGTGCTGATTATTGTTACTCTCCTATTGGCCTGTTGTGAAATTCTGTTTTACTTTAATTTCTTATTTTTCTCCTGTTTAAAATAATAATAATAAAGAAATACATATTTCTTGAAGGCAAAGCCTTTGTCTGGCTGTGATTACAATGAACAATGCGTATGAATACATTTCCGAAGGAGAAGTATCTACAATCTGCTGCATTGTTGCCTGCTGGGCTTATCCTCTATCATAATTCCACAGAGCCAGCTCCTCAGTCATTTCAACACCGTAGTATACCACAAACTACACATACTTCTACAACTAAGTTTCCAACTCTGCTGCCTCCTCCAGCCATTTCCTATTTGTTTCCTATCTGTACTAACTTCATCCTATGTTCCCTTCCCTTGCATGTATTATACATGTACTCATTATTGATCAAAAGGCTACTTACTGAATGCCTACTGTGTACAAGACATTGTAGTGAGTACCAGTATCATTCCTTTCAGAGTCCCTGCGGTTTTAGCATTCCATTCATGTTTGCTTAACCCACCAATTTCTAAAATGTCAACTGGGTCTTAGTCCACTGATGCGATATAACCTAAGTTTTTCTTCCTCAGACTCATGGCATTTATCTGGAGAGTCTGAATGCATACAAACCTCTTTTCTTACTGATCCTTTAGAGTCTTACTGTTTGCACCACAAAAACTTTAGCCTGTTTTTTCTG
Organism: Dasyprocta punctata; assembly: GCA_004363535.1. Lineage (NCBI taxonomy): Eukaryota > Metazoa > Chordata > Mammalia > Rodentia > Dasyproctidae > Dasyprocta > Dasyprocta punctata. Next base: position 55,382 of record RJWM01004675.1, on the reverse strand, counting down.
AATAGAACAGTTACTCTCTTACTAAGATAAATGATATCTCAGTGAAAATAAGTTTTGTGAAAATTGTATAAAAGTCACTTCAAAATCAGTTATGTCTAATAGGTTTCAGGACTTGTTGCCACAAAATATGGAACTTTGGAATATTTTAACCTGGAACTTTGGTACATTTTAAGTTGAAGGAATATTTTAAATTGAAAAGATCTGAGAAAAGAACAGAAACAGGCAGGTTTCTGCTATGGTTTGTGTTTGAATGTCCCCCAAAAGCCTCATGTAGTCATGGGGGGCAGGCCTTTTGAAGGTGGCTGAGTCTAGCATTTGTGATTGGTTCATTGTCCAGTGCTGATTGGCAGTGTTAGTGCTACACTTGTGCAGGGGCAATTAGCCAACATACAATGTAAGGGAGGAAAGGAGGTGCTTCTCCTTTTTGTGCTTTTCACTCTTGTTCCTTGCGGCTGCCATGAAAGGCTGCCCCTCAGCCCCGCCACCCTGCCTTGGAGCCAGCTAAGTATGGACTGAAACCTCCAAAACTTGTAAGCTAAATAAACCTTTCCTTCCTTCATTTTGGGCATCAGGTATTTTGTTTCAGCAAGGAGAAAAAAAATAACCAAGACACATTCCCTGAGCAACTCCCCTAAGGCAAGCTTAAAACCTAAGAATGACTTTTATGACATCTCTTTGTGGCAAGTGCCCTTCTTGTATCCAGAGGAAAGTAGCATCTTTGTCTCCAAAGATGAATGGATACAAGGAAGAACCTGAACAAAGAAGCCCTGTGCAGTTTTTCCAAGTTTGTTACATTTAGCTAACACCTCCTTTGTCCTGTCATATTTCTCCACAACTGAATACACTTCAAACAAAACACTCAAGTGTAAATATTTCTTCAGGTCTTCATTTCCTTCTGAAGGTTCCTGTGGTGGATTAACTAATGGTCAATTTGTAAGACCCAGCTGAACTGAATCAGCATGGTTCTGGGTATGGGAGGCCCACCTGAGGATTGTTGCCAACAGCATAAAAGCAGACCTGGAGGGGAAGATGGTGTGCTGTTGATTCTGCTGGAAAAGCTTGTCACACTGGTTTTCCTGATAATGACTTGGCTCTGCTCATCATCAGAGGAGCTTGAGACCTTGTAGTTGATGAGAATGGCTGTGGTTTTCTCTGGGAGAGTTCTTATGTTACTTTGAGGTTTGCTTTTTGGCTCCAGTACAGATCCTTCAGCCTGCTGGCACAGATCCTTCATCCCACCGATGCTTCCACCACTAACCTTTACGCCTTGATACAGACTTGCATGAGACACTGTTGTGGGCTCTGGGACTTCAGTTGGACTCCTGGAGGACATTGCCACAGGCTCTGGATCTTCAACTGGGCTCGCACAGGACACTGCATGGGATCCAGGCCCTCCGCTGGATTCTTTGGGTCTCTAGTGAATGGAAAGATCTCCTGCAGTCTTTTGCTGAAACATATTTGACTCTTTGGGTAACTGCTATAAAATAATCCTATAATTTATGTGTCCTGTATTAAATATTTTCCCTTGTAAACTCTGACTACAATAGTTCCCATCTCATGTAAAACTTATATTAAATAAATCTGTATGATCTTCGCTTGTTAATCTGTCTTTTGTTCAGCGCCCTCAGCCATGAATATAGGATAAGTAAAAGAAATTTTTCCTCCCTCATAGTCCAGAGATGATTCTCAGGGGATAAAAGGAATAAAAACAGACGAAAACTATAATAAAAGAAAAACAAAATTAAAACTGAAATAGCTAAAATCCTAAGAGTACAAGGTACAATTATTCCATGTTTACTTGAAAATACACATTTTCAAGGAGAGAAAAATCGGAGCAAAGATAAACTTTCACTTGACAAAAAGATTTACATTATTGTTTTACAATGTGAATATGCCATGATTTAATCAGTAAAAACAGCATATACATACCCCTTCTGGTATGCATGGATGTAGCAAATCTATTGTATATGTACCCATGTTACTCAATATAAATTTGTTAAATAATGGATGGTCATTTTTCAATTTTTAGCTCCCATTCTGTCTTCTAAACCTTGCCAAATACCTATGAAACTAAGAATAACCAGGTGGGAAACATATTTTAAGAACAGGTTAAATGATTTAAGATCAGATCAGTCCCCTGCTTTCTTTTAGCTGCCCAGACAAAGGCTAATATATGATTGTCAGATCTGGAATCCATAAATGTCATAAGCACAAAGCTGGATAAACCATATCAATGTACAGGAGTGGAGGTGGAAGAAAAGGGAAGACCAGAAGATTACATTTAAATAAAACATATTATTATCATAGTTTATAAATGTTTGTTAAAAGCAGGATTTAATCTTATATGTGTTTTCTTAGTTTCTGTACTGTCTAAATTCTTTTTATATAATTACTGCCTGGATTTGCCAGAAATTCTCTTTTTCTCTATAACTTCTATAGACCCTTACTGTTACATATTCTGGGTTTTCTCATTCCTGTCTCTTCTCTCTTTTCTTATATTTGTATATATAATCTGCTCTCTCCTCAAGCACTGTATTTTTTCTTCTTTTTTCTTACCTTAAATTTGTTTTGTATATAATCAAGTCTGTAGTCAACAGTGATAGCTAATACAGGAAGCTGAACAGTACACAAAGGATAGCAGTTATCACCCTATTTTTTAAAAAAAAGTTTTCCTTTCAAGGAAGATTCTTTGTATTTTTATTTATAAACAACTTTTGTCAGCTAATGGTGTACATGCAAATCAGTATTTCCAACAAGAACTCAAATTCTAAAGCTGGAAGTCCAGAAAATTCAGGATCTAAAAAAATTTGCCGGTGCCTCAACTTTTTTGAAGAGAATATATTTGGGTCTGGATGAAGTCACCGATGTGCCTCTGAAGAAACAAATGTCAGTGCGACCTATTAAAGTCAACCCTGAGCTAGGTAGCAACAATGAGCTGAGGATTAGCATTGACAGCTCCCTTAATGTGATTCTTTTGGACAGGGATTAATTTAATGTGTTGCTGTCAAATGAAACAAAAAACGAGATGGATTTACTAATGACTCTGTTCTATACCACACACTTTTCCACTCCTGATCTATGTCAGAATGAATCTGACAGCAAGAGAAAATAATTTTTAAAATGAAAAGGAGGAAGATAGTTGCTTCTTGACAAACTTTCAAGATGGGAGTTCTTACTGAGATCCCAAGAGAGAGGAGGAGCGTGGGGTGGGGGACCCCGAGCAGCGAGAGTTGCAATCAACACGCAGCTCACCGACGCTGTGTCTGGTGCCTGATTCCAGTTTAGGCACAAACTTGCAAGGCGTCTTTAACTTCTTCAGGCCTCAGTAACCTCCGTGTGAATGTGAGAGGTTGTAGTACAAGACTTCCAAATTTCTTCTTAACTCTAAATTGCTAATCTCTAGGAGAGGGGGCCCGGGAACACTAGGAGCACCAGCATTGTTCCAAAGACAAACCTGCTGAGGCTGTGACAGAGAGGGGGCGAGTCAAAGAGCGAAGGTTGATCTCTAGCAAAATGGCTTGCCAAGTCAAATGCTAAAGCCTCCTTAAAATAGTTTGGATTCTTCTTTGTTCTCCTTAACAAAGAAACTTTAATTCGCAGTTCTCTGCGAAGAAAGACAATGCCGACAAGCCATTTTCAGGTGAAAGGTGTCTCGTCAATTAATAATCATTGAATAATCACTGAGGATTGGCAGGAGCTATTCATCGAAGAGGGTGCTCACAATATGAAACTGTGTCGGTTTACAATACAAACTGGGCATTATTCTTCACTGTGATTGTTTCCTTTTTTCCTCCCACGGGTACACACGCTCCTAGTCTCGTGCATTTGTGTATGTTGTGTAAGTTACCGTGAGGTTTGTAAATACCCTGGCCTCGTGTCAGTCAGCCTCTCCCAAAGGCGGGATGCACTGCAGTACCCAAGCCCAGGCAGTGGACAACTCCGTTCCGCCAGCGCCTGAGCCCAGGGCCTGTGGTTAACTCTGTGCAGCACGGGCCGCAAGTCTGGGATTGCGGGGGTCGGGGCAGGGCTAGCGGTGTGCGCCCCGGAGACCCGCGCGTGGCGCTGTAAGAGCTCGGGGGACCGAGGACGGGTCGCCTCTCGCCTCGCCGTGGCCCTAGCGCCTCTGCGCCCTCGCTCCCCTTCCAGCAGGTCTCGGTAGCGACCGGCCGGCCGGAACCGGGCGCTCGGACTCCGGAGGAACCGGCCCCGCGGTCCCCGGTGCGCCCGGCTCCTCCGCCCGCACAGCGCGTCCTCTCCCCGCGGCTGGCGCGCCCTGGCGGGAGCCGGACCTAATCGAGGAGCGCGAAGGACCCAGGCTCTGGCACTTAGCTCGGTGACCCTGAGCAAGTACCCAACCGCGGCGGTCGAGGTGTCCCCACCCGCCGAGCTGCCGCAGGAGAAGCCTTCGCGGACGCCGGGAGAGGCTGAGCCAAGACCGGTCCTCGGCCGCGGACACCCTGGCTGCTCCGTCTCCCTCCCTCCCGCTCCGCTTCTTCCTCTTTTCTGCCTTCTGTCTTCTTTGGGTTTTGCTGCTGTTGTTGTTGACCTTGTATTTTCCCTTGGTTTTGTCTCCCTGAGCTCGCTCAGAATCTTCTTTCTTTCTTTCTTTCTTTCTTTCTTTCTTTCTTTCTTTCTTTCTTTCTTTCTTCCTTTTCCTCCCATTTGTGACCAACAGATTCTTTAAAGGTTATCTACGTTCCCCGGACCCGGGGCTCCCGAAGGTAATCAGTTCTCTCGCAGCTCTTATCAGCCCCTCCGCGGACCACCCCGAATAAACAGGCAGGCAAGAAAGAACCGCTTACTATGCAAACGCTGTCTCAGGACGCGTTCCCTCGCCCACTTCAAACCATTACATTTCTGCTACGAAGGACCCCTGAGACCGCCTCAGCCCCAGAGGCAGGAGCCGCAAGGGCTTCTTCGCCCAGGCCGGCCGACCCCAGGTCCAGAAACCCAAGCAAATTTGAGGAATGTAGGGCCCCGCGATGATCAAGCATGCTGAGTCGAAGCTAAGACTGAAAGCATCCTGGTTCTTGATAGCGAAAAACAAATTCATATACGGTGTTCCATATTCAAATATGAACGTATGTTTTAAAAGTTCAAATAAAATGAAGGATAACTGTAAAAATGTTAGTAGCACAAAGTCTATTCAAGTGCTTTTTTAAGAAAAGCCATGATAATTTTTACCTACAGTACTGAGGTTTGGGTCAAGTTCTTAAGTATGAAAGTTGGTTAAGAGAGAAAACATGAGAAAAACACAAAACTGAATTACCTAAAGATGAACTACACATGTATTTGTTCATTTACTGAAATATTTTAAAGATGTCTAATAATACATTTTATTTCTTTGTAACAAAACTACAACGATAGACACTATCGTTATATATATATATATATATATATATATATATATATATATAGCGGAGTATACATAAAATGTCATATACTATAACCAAAGTTGGTACAAGAATTTAAAAAAAAGCTAAGTGGGGGTAGGGAACTCTTGTAAAGATGGCTGAATAAAGAATTTTTAGTTGCTTGCAGGTTACCTCAAACCTATAAGTATCAGGTTTCCTTTGAAATTATTTTTCATTTTTATTAGAATCTAATTGAAGATCAGCTGTAAAAAGGTGGGGGAAGGAAGATAAGCAGAGAAGTTATGTGCACAGGTTTGTGGAAGAGTAAAAGAACCACAGTACCACCTTGTGGGGAAGAAGATTTTTTTTTTCAATATGGTTGTTAAGTTTATATACTAAAATCGCACACAAAAATTAAAAATAAAAATAAAACCATTTAAGGCATATGCAGAAATTTAGATCTATGTGAGTAAAATTTAGGTCTATGCTTTATTATTTTCAACACATTAAAATGTTTATACTAAAACTTATGATTACACTAATGCTAAATGTAATTAAGAAACTGTTCTTTTAATATTGCAAAAAAAAAAACCAGAAATCTATTATCAAGCATAAAATAGTAAATATAAAATGGCTTGCACATGCTAAAAGGAATAATTCTTGGCTTAGATTCACTACTAACTACTGCTATGCTTTTTAAAAATGCATTTCTTTGTTCAGTTGTTCAGACCTGAAAAGGGTATATTTTTAGACAAATGAAAATTATATTTTCCAAAAAGACATGTCTTGTTATATGTAATAGTAGAGCAACCATGTTTAGGACCTATAAACATTACAATAACAAAACTCTTCCTTTCAGAATATAAAAAGGACACAGATCATAAACTTGGATTTTAAGGAGTAAAAATGCAAGACTCCAAAGCCAGAAAATGCAAAGTAATAACAGTTCCTCTTCTATGGTACATCTGGAAATTTCTTACATGACCCAAATGTTTCCTGCTCTAAACATGTTTTTTGTAAGGCAAAAGGGAATTCAGGGGTTACCTGTAGGCATTCTTTATACTTTGTGCTTTAGAATCACAGGGTTGGTATATCCCTCTGACCTTCAGGAAGGACTAAATCAAAAGCATCCCCAGAAGAGACCAGTGTATTTCAAACTGTGTTCAGCAGAGCCCTAGGGGCTGTCAGAAGATTATGAGGGGAGGGAAACACAGAAAAGCCCCTTACTCCCAGTCTCCACCAAGCAACTCTTCTTTCATCATTTTCATATATAGGAATTCTGCCTAAGATTCATGTAAACACTGTGCTCTGTGACTTTGAAAATGTTAGAAAATCACCAATCTAACAAAATGTGTTTTTGTAAGTCTAGTAAAGAATTGCTGTTAGAAATGTTCCGAAGCTTCCTGCAAATGCACTTCAAAAGCAGCACACCATGCTTCCACATAGTGCATTCTTCTTTTTTCAAAAAAAAAAAAAATCATTACAAAAGGTATATGATTGGCTTTTTTTAAAAAATCAATTTAAATCCAAGTGTATTGAATTAAAAATGTCCATATCACAACCCCAATTCACTCTGCAGTTAATATCTTGGTTTGTTTTCCCCCATACACTTTCTGTGTGTGCATAGGTGTATGCACACATGGGCACATACACATACCCCTACTCACAGTGTGTGTTTTCAGAAAACAGGATGGTATGCCTGTTTTTCCTCCTTGGGTACATAGTATATCTTTATAGCTACAGAGACATCTCACTCCTCAACAGATTCCATAACACTCAAAGAATGAATATATGTAATTCATTTATTCTCATTTATATTATTGACTATCTAGATTTTCACTGTTATGTTATATTTGCACTTGCTCTTCCCTTATCTAAAGTACTTTCTTACATTTTTTACCGGGCCAACAATCACACATGTAAGTTTCAGTTTTGTAATGTTACTTCCTCAAAGGAACCACGTCATCAACTTTTAAGAAGCAACAATTTCAAAATCTTAAAAAAATAATTTCTCATACAATATCGATTTCCTGAAGGAGTCAACATTTTCTTTCTCTGAACATTTAAAATACAACAGAACAGATATTTTAAATATAGTTGCAGATTAATTTATTCACAAGAAAACAAATAAAGCTATATCCTTTTTAGATGTTTTCAAAACCACAAGAATGAGATTTATGCTTTTTTGAAGAGCTATTTGGCTACATCTATCAATATTTAAAATACTTTTTTTAACTCAAGAAGGGTAGATTTTTCTATTGGTATATTCACAGAATTCATTAATACATTTAACACATTTATTGAATACATCTAAGTACCAGTCATTTTGCTAATTTCTCATGGAAGAGTAGTTAAAAGAAAAAGAAACCTGAGAGAGATTATATACTATGGTAGGAAAAATCTACACAGGCTAAATATTCACACAGTGTCTATGACACTATAAATTATGATCAATAGTAACAGGAAAATTGTACTATAATAAAATATTTTAATAATGGATTTTTTTTCTTGAAGAGCAAGACATATTATCATATTTCTTATACTTGATCTTTTGACCTAATTTTTGATGATATATTTGTAAAGCATTCTATATATGTTCTTTTCTGCTTCCTTCCTTTCTTTCTTATAATACACTTCAGCATACAGATAAGCTGCTTAAATCTAACTAATTAAACTTCGATTGAGATTGACAAGTTGCTGTTTTCAGCCCATTTTAGTCTTTCTCCCCAAATTTATTGTTAAAATATTTAGGCCTTCGTATCTTAACAGCTCTTTCATTTTTCCATTACAAATTCATTTTTCAAATAAGGATAAAATACAGTAAGTTACTCAAATATGTGAATAAATACTATGGCTTAGATAAAACCAAAGACATAGGGGAGGCTGTTTTGTTGTTGTTATTGTTGTTACTGGGCATTGAATGCAGGGCCTTGCACATGCTATGTATATGTTCTGCCACAAAGTTACACCCCAGCTGTTTTTTATCTTGGAAGTAAAATCTTGCTGGTTGCCCAGGTTGGCCTTGAACTTGCAATCCTGCTGCCTCAACCCCTCCAATAGCTGGAGTTATTCATGCATCACTGTGCCCAGCTAAAGCTAAAGTTTTGACTGGCTGTTGGTGACTGGCTGTTGGATTATTTTAAAATTGTCCCCGATATGATGCTTAAGAAGAGTCCAAACTCAGTGTACACACATATGTTGGGTATGTCAGTGTTAAAATATTAAAGCCTGTACTGAAAAATTTGTATGAAAACCAAAGGCTGGCATAAAATACAAGGTGTTTTCCATTATATCAAAAGAGTGAAAGCTAGAAAAAAAAGTGTAGCTTTAATCAATGTCTTAATTTCTAAGGATGACACTTATTAGTAGTAACAGACACCAAGATTAAGCCAAGTTGTGAACTCATTGAAAATTCAGACCTGTCTGAGCTTATCTAGAAGACAAGTGAGACCTAGCCACCAAATTTTTATTTATAAGAGAGACTAAGGATGCTCTAGGAAAATAACTCTTTAGGTTAATAGAGATTTTCAGAGTATAGTCCAATGAAGGGTAAGGAGCAACTGTCAGTGTGGAGGGATGTTTTGTGCTGTAAGCAAAGTTATGTGAAACACATGCAGAAAGTTCTTGAAAGCACTGGTAAGAATTTAAGAGGCCAGAATGACTTAAGAGAGAAGATGATAACCAGGGAAATTCTGTTTTCTTTCTGTTAATGTGACCCTATGACCTAGGGCCCTATTTTTGCTCTGCATCTGGTTCACCATGAGCAACGTAAATTAGCCAACAGAACACTGGAGAAGGTCTTTATGAAGCAGATCCTGGCTTTGCTGAGCCAAGTTCTTTCTTTCAAGATTCAGTTGAGTTTGAGTTTTAGAGACAGAGTTGCATTTAAATTATAAGAAGAAAAGATTACTAAGGAATTATTATTTGAAGACTCTTTAACAATATTTTCTGATATAATTTCAGTACCTTGAAATTATGGCCAGAAAAAAAAAAAACATAACCATGGCCTTTAGAGGTTGCGGCAGAGATTGACTGAGAAAAGTGAGAAAAGGCATGAGAGAATTTACTAAAACAATGAAGAGTGCTTCTATTGGTATAGTGCTTGGATTATACAGGTATATTAATTTGTTGTCACTTAAAAAATATATACTAAAGATTTGTGAGTTTATTATACATAAAATTTACCTCAGAAGAAAAAGTATTGAATTCTTTTTTATGAGTCCTGAAGTATTTATGGGGAGTACTAATGAGGGCAATTTGTTTCCATCAGTAAATACATAAAAACAGGACATAAAGCCACATGCAGTGGTGCATGCTTGTAGTCTCAGTACCTAGTGAAGCTGAGGCAGGAGAATTTATAGAATCAAAGAGTCTGGGGTCAGCCTTGGCAACATACAAAGACTCTGGCTCTTAAAAAAAAAAAAAGTACTAAAATGTAGTAATGGAGCACTCGGGAGGCTGAGGTAGGAGGCGTGTTGTGAGTTCGAGGCAGGCTTGGGCTACAACATGAGTGCAAGGCCAACCCTGAACGACATAGTGCAACCAACCCTATCTCAAAAAACTAGGGCTGGGAGTTTGGTTCAGTGGCTTAAATGCCTGCCTGGCAGGCATGAGATTGTGAGTTTGATCTTCAGTGCCACCATCAACAACAACAACAACAAAAATGTAATGGATGGAAAAAGAGCTAAAGCAATGGATCAAGGTGATAAAATGGGTACAGTTAAATGTTAATGATAGGATCTGGGTGATAGATATTTAGGTGTTGACAGTAAAATTATTTCAAGCTTACATTTATGCATGAAAATTTTCATAATAAAATATTGGGAAGAAAAATTAGTTTCTTGAGTCTAAGGTTTGATATAAAAGATACCAGAATAGCTGAGGCAGGAGAATTTATATAATCAAAGAGTCTAGGGTCAGCCTTGGCAACATAGGAAGACTCTGACTCTTAAAAAAAGAAAAAACAAGCTAACTAAAATGTAGTAATGGATGAAAAAAGAGCTAAAGCAATGGATCAAGGTGAAAAAATGGGTACAGTTAAATGATAATGATACAATCTGGGTGATAGATATTTAGGTGTTCACAGTAAAATTATTTCAAGTTTACATTTATGCATGAAAATTTTTATAGTAAAATATTGGGAAGAAAAATTAGTTTCTTGAGCCTAAGGTTTGACATAAAATGTACCAGAATAGGTTGCAGATGCAACTGTTTACATTCCTTCTAAATCCAAGGAAGAACCAGAATAAAAGGAATAGGTCAAAACATCATTGCCCCTTCTTCTGATTCTCCTAGCCCCACACAGTTGGTTATACTGATTCTCCCACCTGCAGGTCTTTGCCTGGTACTCCAGCCATTGTGTGTGGTAGGCAGTCAGTATGAAAGTCAGTATAGATCCTCACTCTAAAACATGGGACTTCAAACAAACAAGTTTAGAAACAGATACTAGCCTAGATTCCTAGTCTTTTTGGCTTGCTTTCTTTTCTTATTTATTTATTTGTTTCTTTTTGAGACGGGGTTTCACTACTCAGTTGAGGCTAGCCTTGAATACCCCAGGCTGGCCTCAAACCGTAGCAGTCGCCCTGCCTCGGCCTGCCAAGTGCTGGGATTACAAGCAGGCATGTGCCACCACACCTGGCCTCTCATTGGCTTTCATGTTGCTGCCTGAGGTTCTTCTACTCACAGTCAGGCTTGGAATTCACAAAAGGCCAATGGGATTTCAGGATTATCCTGCCCTAGAAAGCTCTCACTGTAAAAGTGGAGGTGCTGTTTTGGTTCTGGTTATCTCATCAAGTTTCTGCAGTCACTTTCCCGTTTGGTGCCTGAGGCCTCAGCTGTTACATAAATAGATGATGATTGCTGCACCAGCAAGATCCCTACCATAGGCAGCTGAATAAGAGAGCGTATTTGACTTGGAAGGCCTGAGGTTCAAAAAAAAAAAGGGCTGAGAAAGTTGAGGATACTTCCAAAGACTGATGTCAAACCCCTGTGTTGTTCAACAAATATATTTAAGTCTCTACAGTATACCTAGGTACTACGCCAGACATTGAGTAATTAGGTGGTAAACAAAACAGTTATCGTCTGTGAACTCACAGAACTTACAGTGGTAGGAGATGTTGTAAATAAATACCAAAAAAGAAAATGTTAAATACATACTATATATCAGAATTACTATGGAAAAATCATGATTCTTTAAGAGCCATCAAGGATACCCACTTTGGATGGGATCGGTAAGGAAGGTCTCACTAAAGAAGTACTAGGTAAGCTCTGACCCGGCAAAGTGAAACACAAGGAGCAGGGGGAAGACAGTCAAGATAGAGGGGAGATGTGAAAATATCTGCAATAGATTGTTAGAGGATGGGGAAGAATAGTCATGTCATTGGCATAAACCAGGGGGTATATATTTTGATAAGGTTTTGGACAAGTAATCATGGGCCAGATCTTATCATGAAGACTGATAAAGGTGTCAGGGAATTTAGATTTCTTTAAGTACAATGGGAAATAATTATAGGCTTTTAGATCATTCTTAAGAAGAATGATGTCTTCTTAAGCACCATCTGGCCCAGAAATGGCTAGATTCTGGATATAAAGCCTTCAGGCTAGTACAAGAATGTTAACTCCAAGATTCAGGGATTTTTTTTTTTTTCCTGTACTGCTCCCTACTCCTTGTTATCAGAAGCTTAGCAAACATTTGCTAAATAACAATACACCTTAAAAGACAATAAGTCTTCTTTATGAGTGTAGATTTAGATAATTATTATAGGTGTAAATAACACTCAAGTTTCAATGGTTATGTTCTCCTTTGAGCATTCAACCACAATATGAATTCAGCAACATAGGGCACTTATCACTTGATAGCAAAGAAAAGCTTAACTCTCCAAAACGTAGGTCAACACTAAAAGGCTCCTAAAATAGAAATCTATTTATTGGTGTTTGATCACAAAGTTGAAGAGAAAGTGAGACCAGTGGATTCATATAGCCTATATTGTAAGTGGAAAAAAGTGTAAAACGGCACCAGGAGAGTGTCAGTAGAGTAGTTGGAACTTAATGCTTTCCATAAGCAACAGTGCAAGAGCTCCTGGACCCCCTGGATCCATATGTTCACACTTTGTCATTAGGATTCTGTCTCATCCCTCCTTTAATTCCCTTTACAGGCTCTGTTCTTATGTAAGCTTTTTCCAAATCACAAAGATAGCTACTCCCGGTTCTAGGTATACAAACTACCAGCAAACTACCTAGCAATCCGAGCAGAAAGAAAATGCTTCTTTCCTGTAATTTTAGACAAAGTCTATTGGCCTTTACTGGCCTGGTATGACTCACATATCCACCCCTGAATCAGTCTCCAATGGGATACTGCCAGAGGAGCATACTACTCTTTCTGGCTTCTCTTACATGGTGTTCCTGCTATTGAAGCAGGAAGCAGTCAGCTTTACCTGAAATTCAAGTACTAAGAGGGTTCATTGTCAAAAGAAAAAACAAAATGTTAAGGCCAAAATAAAAATCAACTATAGAGTGTTAAACATTATTTCTATTGTAATGTATATTGTAAAACAATTATTTTTTCAAAACATACACATATATGAATTTAAAGCCTTCAAATAACAGACTCTATGTATATAAACTTCCTGCTATGCTTCTTCAATTTTTGTTAGGGTACAGATTTCAGGTACTCCAACCAATGAATGCACAAGGATCTCATTTATAAATGTGTATGTTGACATATGACAAGGTGGCAATAACCATTTGTAAGAATGTTATGCATTTTTAAGAAAATGCATTATTAAGTGAACAGTTTTAAATTACGCTAAAAAATGCTACAATATATAAAATTAAACATGGCACTTATTTCAAACTTATATATACAGTGTTCTGCATAATATTAAGAATTGTTTTAGATCAGTTATTTAATCAAAAATGTATTAAATTTGTGTATTTAATCAAAAGTTTAAAAAACCTGAAGTGTAAATATAGATAAACCAAATATAAAAAATTTGAGAAATACTAATCTCAGTAAAACACTAATAGGGTAATAAAATAAATTTTTTTTTTTTTTTTTTTTTTTTTGGCACAAGGGATTGAACTCACAACCTCGCACCTGCCAGGGCAGGCGCTTAACGCACTGAGCCAAACTCCAGGCCCTGGTTTTTTGAGGCAGGGTCGCACTATGTAGCTCAGGCCGGCCTTGCGCTCGTGTTATACCCCAAGCCGGCCTCGAACTCACAACGCTCCGCCTACCTCAGCCTCTCGAGTGCTGGGATTAAAGGCGTGCGCTACCATGCCCAGCTAAAATAAATTTTGAAACAAATAAAATTCCACAATAATGAAAAGTTATTCTTTTTAAAAATTTTTTATTTTACTTGTACATGTTTGCAATTCATGTAGTTGACAATCATCTTGGGGAATGGTTGTATGCACCTACTACAGCATGTTTTTTTCTTTCTTTTTTTTAAAATCCTCTTCCCTCCCTCCTCCTCTAGTTCCCCTATCCCATTTTTTCATTCTGTTGATATTGTTTGTGTTGAAGATTTCTCAAAGAACTGAAATTAGAAATTCCATATGACCCAGGTATTCCCCTGCTACATATCTTCCCCACAGAGCTTAAATTATCATACTACAGTGATATATGCGTCCCAAATGTTTACAGCAGCACAATTCATAATAGCTAAATCTCAGAAGCATCCTGAATACCCATCACCAGAGGACTGGAAAAACAAAATGTAGTCTTTATATATAATGGAATAGTACTCGGCTATAAAGAGTAACAAATTTGAGACATTTGTAGAAAAATGGATGCACCTGGAAAATGTTAAGAGACATAAACCTGACACACAAGCTTAAATACCATATGACATCTCTCATCTGAGTAATGAAAAGTACAAACAAAGAAAATGAAGGATAGATAGAAAACTTTCTTATAAAAGGGAAGTGGTTCAAGGGAATAAGAGCAAAGGGTGAGAAGGAGGGGAAAGAGAAATAAGAATAAAGATACATCATTCATAGGAACCTAATAATCCCAATTAATGCAAACATTATATGCCATAACAGGAGCTAAGACAAGTAATATCAATAAGAATGAAAAATCATTCTCAAAAGAAAACAATGACTGAAAATGAAGAGCAAAAATGACAAAACAAGTAAACTAAGAAACCTGTCATCAATATAGCAGAGAAAGTATATTACCACTCTGTCTTGCGTTGCAATCCAAGCATTAGGGAAATAAATTAAACACATCTGAGTGAACCCAATAACCTCTTATTAATAATTATTAAGGCTTATAAAAACTATCAAGATTTTCAAAAACAACATACATATACTACAATAGCATGTCAACATTGCTGGAAACACAAGCTCTTGGGAAGCTGAGGCCCAAGGGTCGCTGTGAGTTTGAGGCCAGCCTGGGCTACAAAGTGAGTTCAATGCCAGCCTGAACTGCAGATCGAGACCCTGTCTCAAAAAAAAAAAAAATACATATATATATATATAGAGAGAGAGAGTTGAAAATAACAAAATAAGTTCAAACATCAACTTTCATGAAGGCAAAGCATAAAGATGAAGCAATCAGTAGTTTTAGTCATTGCAATATCTCTACAAGCCAGTGCAGTACCTAACACATGGTAGATGTTCAATAAAAGAATAGCATACTTACACACTTCACCCAGTTATTTACATTATTTAAAGTTAACCATTTGGTGATTTCAAATTGAAACCAATTAACGTAATATAAACTTTGTATAAATGTGAGTCATTGAGTATGAATTTATACATACATACATATTTATATGACAGTTTATGTTACATTATGGTACTGTATTTCTGCAATCAAATATACTCTAAAGGATTCTACTAATCATACATTAAGATATATAAGCTTCCAGATCTGAAAAACAAAACAAGTCAAAAATGTTATATACTATTTGTATTTGGTGGACTTACACTGTCACAGCCAAGTTTCTACTTGGATTGTTTGGAAAATAAAAACTTGTTAGTTGAGTTTCCCCTAGAAGCAAACCCTGAGGCAAACACTAAATACACATGGTTTATTTGGACGAGTGACCCTGGAGAAATGGGAAGGTAATGCAAAAATAGAAAATGGGGCAAACAGGGTGAATTATTAAGCAACTACTCCAGTACATAACATGAGGAAACTCTAAAACTATACTAGGAAAGGGGTTGAGGAGCCTATTTGTATCTCTACACCATAGGTCGTGGGGTTACAGTCCATTACCTGGCAGATATTCATTTCCAAAAACTTTCCACCGGCCCATATATGAGGTCAACGTGCATGTTGGTAACTCAAAGACAGCCCTTCAATATAGATGTAGTTGCTGGTCTTGAGAAGTCAAGCTGACACGTGAAAATAGTAAGAGACTCTGAAGAGATGTGGGCAGGGCATTCAGAATGTCTGTTGAACCACATAAGTAATGGTAACCATTATGTAAGAGAGAGATAGCCCAGAGCAAAAAATGGAAGATATGAAAATAAAATGTAACTATAACTTCATTTTACCTCCAAACTAAACATGCTGTAAGGGTACTATGATATAGTAGCTAGGACTGTGTACACACAGTAAATCACTATTTCTTGATGAAGGAATGAATGATTTAGGACTGAGCTGTACAAATACAGACACACTGCAACACAACAATAGCACCCCACTCGCTCTGAGCTAAGTTTAAAGTTATTTTTTAAAGTACATTTTGGCAATCTAGATAAGAGGGAATAGCTTTGGTGCAGGAATTTTTCCTTGTAAACGATAGTCACCATGTCCATTTTCAGCCACAAAGAATCAAAAATAAAATATATTATACCTTCATGATTTACCTTAATACAAATATAATTTACAGATAATTTAAAACATAAAAGAGCATCTTGATTTTAAGAAGTATAAGTACTTTATTTCTTGTTCTCTACACATACTATATTGTTCACATTCTTTCTCAAGATTCAATGGCATCTCAAGGCTAATTATTTAATGCAAATTTTACATCTTATTACAGTGCTGCAGCTAAATTCCTTTGCTTTCAGAAATCATTTTATGCCAGTTCAATATGCTTCAATTGAAGGAGAATTATCAGTTCTGATAATATCTATTTCTTTATAAATTAAGCTGAAGATCTAGGATATAATGTTTTCTTTGTTTTCCAAAGGAGATCAATTTTAGGCTTATTAAAGTTGATAACGGGTCTTTAGAAAAAGGTAGAAATCAACTCTGAGCAGAAGAGTTAAGGTAGGCAACATTTTATGAAATTAAGACTAAAGAAAACTCTATTTTTTGTTAGTTTAATAAATACCATGTCAATTGTGCTATTGTTTTGCTTTTAATGAAGATAGCTTATATTGATTAATAAACTTTCAAATTGGATATATGAGGAGGTGGAGAACTCACTCTCATTTAGATTGATCAAGTATTGCTTAATTTAGTCTCAGAATGAAATCTTCCTTTAGGCTGTAAATTTCCTCCAGCTTTTATCAAGATAATGAGACACTAACCTTAAGCAATTGTCATTAATCAAAGAAAATGAAGTATATATTAGAGAACTTTAAGAAATTTAGAGATTTAAAACTGTAATATAAGCTGAATGATAATATTTGCCATTTTTTCATCCTCCTATGACCTATTTCTACTTAATGCCTTATAGTATAACATTACATTTGATGCACTCATTACAGTATGGACCACATTCCTAAATATCTCTGAGGATTCATTCCTAGGGATTAATTAAACTTGTACCCTTTAAAATATTTTTGCTGTTTAAATTTTAGCTTAAATTTTTTTAATAAAACCAAAGAATCTCTCCATCCTACTCCCCAAGTTTTAAGTAGAGTTGGTCTTAAATCAGTAATAAATGATCAGATAAGAAAACAAAGGGAATACTATTAGGAAAACTACTGCAATGCAACCCTAGTGTATAATTAGCTCCTTAAATAAGTAAATAGAGACGCATCACTTTTTTCCAGGGAAGATCCAAATTCAAAAATCATTCTTCAACCCAAGCATGGTGGTTCATGCCTACAATCTTAACACTATGAGAGTACTTAGCATTCTGAGACAAGAGAATCACAAGTTCAAGCCCAGTCTAGCCAATTTAGCAAGACCCTGCCAGGAACAGCTAGACCCAAGCCTCTCCCTGTGAGTCAGTGCCATTCACGGACTGGGGGAGAGAGAACAATGGCTGCACCAGCAAACAAGCCCAGTCTGGGAACCAGTGCCATGCACGGGCCACCACCAGACTAGGAAAAGCCAGACCCCATCCCCTTCTGGAGCATGGGCTGGCAAACAACACACACACACACACACACACACACACCTGCTGTAAGCAACTCGCTTATCTGGAGAAACACAGGCTGTGATGATAGCTATCAAGGTGAAATGTATTTGGATGCCTGTGGTGCTTTCATGTTTCACTAACATCACAGGTCTGGGGCCAGTGGTCTGATCATAGGTTCAGAGGATATCAGTACCCAAGGTGAAATGTATTTGGATGCCTGTGGTGCTTTCATGTTTCACTAACATCACAGGTCTGGGGCCAGTGGTCTGATCATAGGTTCAGAGGATATCAGTACCCAGTGCAGCATCTAGGGGGATCACCTTCTGATTGTTGTAGCCGTTGTTGATTCCCTGTGGTCTTGTTTTGAGGTCCTATATCAATTCCATTGTTTCATTGAGTTGGGTTTTATTCTCTTTTGTTTTGTCTGATTATGTTAAATCCAATGGCAGGAGAAGCTATTTCAAGGACAGCAAGATATATTATGGTAGCAATTTTGGATTTACTATTGGCTTGTTTTGAAATCTTTTATTGCATTCATTGTTTGTTTTTATTGTTTCTATTCTATTCTGTTTAATTTTTACTATGTCTGAAGCTATCTGCAGCTATTTTGGAGACATTGAAAGGCATTATGGTAACTATTGTTGATTTCACAATATTTTGAAGTCCTGTATCTCTTACACTGGTTTGCTTTGACTGGTTTTATTACGTTTTATCCTTTTTAAAATAAAATTTTAAAAAGACTCTGCCTTAAAGCGCGAATGGTGGGGGTATGATTGGGTATATAGCTTGGTGTGAAGACTGAGTTCTATCTCTGGCACCAATTAAATAAACAAACAAACAAATAAATAGCATTCTTTGAGGAAGATTATGATTAAGCATTTGTCCTAACAAATTCCAGTATGCTCCTAAGCAATTCAATCATCTGATAGCTAAATAGAAGTCCAGAATTGGAAATCTGTCCCTCAGCTTCAGAAGAATCCTCTAGAACAGAAGGCTCCAAATCCCAGGACAGGGATGGTAGCAGTCTGTGGCCTGGCTACACAATAAGAGCTGAGTAGCATGCAAGGAATGAAGCTTCAGCTGTATTTACAGCCACTCCCCATCACTCACAATAGCACCTGAGCTCTGTGTTCCGCCCCATCAGTGGCAGTATTATATTCTCATAGGATATCAAACCCTACTATGAATCATCCTAAAACAACCTTCCTTCCCAAAACTATGATATCCCATCTGTGGAAAAATTGTCTTTCACAAAACTGATCCCTGGTGCCAAATAGTTTAGGGACTGGTGCTCTAGAGATCATTAAAATGACATATCTTCCTATGTACATAAAGTAACTTGTCTTTTCAAACAGTTACATATCAAGTTGGTAAAACAATTTATATGACAATAATGCATTAACCTATGCCAGTACCAGTATCTTTATATAAACCACTTCTTTCAAGTGTCCTTTTGTTCATCTACCCTATTTGTCCTTAGATTAACTTGTCTCCCTTACTCTACACTCTTATTCCACATTAGCAGATATTATTAGTTCTTTTGCTCATATGTTTACTAGAGGTTTCAGCAAGTTTAATAAACATTTGAATGAATCAAAATTTACCAAAAAGATATTTCATCCAATATGAAGATTTCTCGTGAAGGTCTCATGAAGGTCCCATGGAGCCTACTAAAAAGTCTTCAACTTTAGGAGAAAAAGATTTATTACAAATTGATGCAAAATCATTAATACCAACTTTCTTCTTGGAAAATGAGATAGATATGCTAGTACATTCTTGTAAACTACTGGGAGGCTGAGGTGGAAGGATCTTGAGTAAAAGGCCAGACTAAGAAACATGTTCAGACCACAAGGCAGGAAAGATGAATAATAGGAAAATGTGGACCCAAGATTAAAATATAATCAAATTTCAGTTTTCCAAAATGGTTATTCATTGAAACAAATGCTGCTGTTGATATGTGACCTTGAGGATTCTCTACTCTGACTGGACTATAAATTAGAAACTAATGCTACCCTGGTCCCATTAGACTTACTGGATTAGAATCTGCAAAAGTAATGCTCATTGACTGACCTATAAGGTTGTACCTAAGTTTTCATTTTTAAATTATGTCATCTTCATTCATTTTAACATTTTTCTCTTTTGCAGTACTAGGTATTGAATGTAGGGTACACTGAACTATATCTCCAGCCCTTTTTATTTTCTATTTCAAAACAGGATTTGGTAAATTGCCCAGGCTAGCTTTGAATTTGGGATCTTACTGCCTCAGATTGTTAAGTAGCTGAGATTATAGGTATACACTGCCACAAATGGCCATTCATATTAACACTCCCCAAATAACACATATTTTATAGGTACTATATATATAATTTCATATATCATTTCATATATTAAAGTATCTAACGATTGATTGACACTTGAATATTTAACAAAATTGAGCTCATTCAAATTCCTACTGACTCAAACAAAATATTTTAACAATTATAGAAACTTTGTATAGCTCATTTAGTGTAATACTTCCAATTCCTATGTCTTAGTTACTTTCTTTGTTGCTGAGACAAAATACTTGACACTCAAAGTTAAAGGAGAAAAGGTATATTTAGTCCACAGTTTGTAGAGGTTTCAGTCCATAATTGGCTAGCTCCAAGGCAGGGTGCACATGGCAGAGGGGCAACTGCTCATGGTAGCAGAAGAAAAAGAAAAGCAACGAGGAGAGACAAACCTCTCTGTCTTATATTGTTTGTAGGCCACCTGCCCTAGGGTGGGTGTAGCATTCACACTCATAATCCCAGTATTAGTCCATGAATCAATCACAAACTACAGATTCTGCCACCTATGAAACGCCTGCCTCTCAGGAATGCATGAGGCTTTGTGGGGGACATCTAGACATAAACCCTAACATTCCATGGTTAGTTAGGTTTCAAATATTAAAAATTTATCACATTATCTATTAAAACTAAAGTTATCAGCATGTTTGCTGACTGTCTTTGGCACTTCTGCTAAGCAATTCAATTAGGGAATAGTTGTCATAATTCCACTTCCTGTATTTCTCCTAATACATCTAATATTTCTTCAAACATCTGAGCACTAAATATTGATTTCCCAAATTTATCAAGTGTGATAGAACAAGTGAATATTGAAAATCAAAACACTATTTAGGGATGATTTTCCCATTAGAAAATTTCCCTTAACTTTTTCATGCCTCTGGGTATAATTAAAAGACCCTGTTACTTCTCCTGTACTGTGTGTTAAAGTTTAAGTGTATTACATAATTGAATTGATTAACAATTTTTAGAAGATTAATTAGCATCCCAACAGGAATTTAACAGAACTTTTCATTAATACCTTAATCTCAATAGTTCCAATTTCCCTCTTAGAGCACTTTGAATTCCCAGAGATGGCTTCTAAATGCAGAACCTCTATTTACTTAATGAAGCTTTTTGCCACAGAGAGTAACTCTGCGGGGTGCTGGTGAACTCAGAGGAAGATGTGAAATGGGCTGCTTAGGAACAAGAATACAAAGTAGGACCTCTCAGTCTTGCAGGTTTCAAGCACTACAATATCCCTTACCCTGACTGCAACTTCAGCAGAGTGGAGTGTTCTGTTTGTTGAAATAATGAATAGTAAATGGCATCCATTTTAATGGAAAGTTTTAATTTGAGATTCCCGGAGGCTGTGTGAAATGAAACACCCTTATTTATTTCCGAAAATGAAGGTGAAATTGCTTCTGGAATTTCTTCTGAGAAAAAAAAAATCTAAGAACACGGATTTGATGTATTAGTCTGTGAAACAAAACATTTAATGAACATACTTTTGTAGTGATATGATTAACTTTCTGCTTTAAATATTGATGCTGAGGTACATCATGTTGAAACTTGCTTCAGAAGCTCAGAAAACAAAAATCTGTGTATTGTCTAATTTCACATATTTTTAGTTAAAATATCAGCTATTTCTGAAAGTGACCATTAACACCACAATAAGCTTTTATTATTAAATTCCAACAAAAATTATTTAAATGTGCTAAATAGTAGTGGGCATTTGAAAAGAAGAACTAAAGTTTACCCTTGGAAAAAAAGTCTCTTAAGTAAAAAGTATTCTAAAAATCAGTTTTAACAAGATGGAGACCAGGAGAACAAAGCATTTTTTAAAACTCTCCAATACTTTAAAAAACACCTATTACAAAAAATTGGTATATTAATTGCATACACATTTAGTTATTTATTAAATATTTCCCTAATAATACTATGAGAAAATATTTGGCTAAACCTGATACTTGAAATAAATTAACCAGCATTTACTCAGAACTATATATATTCATTTACTTTCTAAACAGTTAAGTTTCTACTACATTTCAAATACTGTTCTAAATCCTGAGGAGACAGTGATGAACAATACACTATTTCTGCCCAAGTGGAACTAATATCCAGTCAGCAGGGCTGAGAGACTGGGATGACAGAAAATAAACAAGGGACAAAATTATTAAGTAAAATGATGTCAGGTAAGCAAATGAAAATAGAGAATGGACAGAAAATGAAAGGGTAGGGAATCAAAGGGAGCATAATATCACTATTCCTGAGGCAATGACTGAGCTGAGGCCTAAGTAATAAGAAAGAAACTTTTGTGAGAAACTTAGGAACTAGCAAACCTAAACTGAGAATACCTTACCTATAAACTATTAGCACATAAAAAACAGATAAAACAAATATAAAAGCAGACCTACTAACTTTAGGGGGAACCAGGGCAAAAGTACAAATGGAGGCCACATACTGTATGTCTAAATGCTTGTAACTTCCAGATTAAGATGACAAACTAGTTAAGAAAATGTATTCCATCTTCCTCCAATGGCAATATTCCTTTACTAGAGTATGGTAGTATGGGTCTTATCCATGCATGTAGGGACACCCAATCTGCCTATCAAAATTCATTCACAGACAGACAGACAAACAGACAATGAATGAGAGATCAGTTGTGTAGCCTTCCTAAAGACAGCCATAGATAAGCAGCTTGCACATACAGCTTTGGAACTCTTTGAGTGGGTACTTCAGGATCCTATACTTCTGGAATGTAATTTTCCTTATTCCCCCATTCCACAAAGAACATGTTATAGAAAAGTCAGAGGGAAGTATTTTAAAGTGTGAGACTAAAAGTAGAGAAGACTCTAGC
Source organism: Dasyprocta punctata (assembly GCA_004363535.1). Taxonomy (NCBI): domain Eukaryota; kingdom Metazoa; phylum Chordata; class Mammalia; order Rodentia; family Dasyproctidae; genus Dasyprocta; species Dasyprocta punctata. Next base: position 32,599 of record RJWM01004675.1, on the reverse strand, counting down.
TGTAACTAGTGAGCAAAAAGAATCATCAGCACGTTCTTCTCCCCCCACCAGTTGACTGAATCTAGTCTCCCTTTCCTTTCAAGTTTATTTTGTTTGTTTGTTTGTTGTTCTTTGTTTTTTTTTTTTTTTGCGGGGGTGGGGGGAGAGGGCAGTAATTGAGACAGCGTCTTGTTATGTAGTTCAAACTGGTCTTGAAACCACAATGTAGCCCAGACTAGCCTTGAAGTTATGGTAATCTTCCTGCCTCACCCTCCCAAGTACTGGGATTACAGAAATTCACCACCACCCCTGCTCCTTCCAAATTTGTACCAGTCAGCAACTGAGCTATCCTGAGACAACACAGTCTCATGGTGTCTGTGATGGAGAACTGTTCCCCCCATTATTACCCTCTAAGGAAAAAAAGGAAAATCAAACAAGCATTTAACATTTAATTAATTTTTAATGGTCCAGTAACTCTTAATGTACACCAAAATCTTTCCTATAGGTATTAGATAAACTAAAAGTGAAAGTTTAACAAATGTATTCTACGTATGTGGCAAAACTAGGATAAGAACTCTGTCATAAAAATTCTAAAATCCATGTTTTAAAGATAAAGCACGTTTTAAAGATAAAGCACAGAAATTTTAACTGCAATTGATTTACTAACCCTCTTCAAAGCACAGGCAAAATACAAATGTTTTACAGAAAGGAAAGTAAGATAACTAGAAAAACAGAATAGCTTTTGTTATTTGCTATTTATTTTACTATTTAATAGAAAAAAAAGAGAAACATGTTCAACAGTAGACAGATGAGTGATCCATCAATATCCTGACTTTTTAGTTTCTGGTCTTTTCAGTTTCAAAGACCTACCCCTCCTTTTCTCCTAATATCTCAGATCAGATCTTGCCCTCACCTGAAACTGTATCACCTCTGAAATAACAAATTCAAGCCTCTTGCTCTTTATTTATAAACCTAGATCAATCCAATTTTCCTAGGAAACTGTCATCACATCTATTCTTCAACCATGTGGTAAACCTCTGACCTACAGATACTCTCTGCCTTCCCCCAAACCATCATACCTTCCATTATCATTTCATTCCATGATCCATCATTTCAACTACACTCTTGCCAAAGTCCTAAATTCTCTTGCTCCACTGTGGGTTTAATACACACCTTTCTGAGCATTTCCTTCTTTAATCAAAATTTTCAAAAAGTTGACCATATTACAGTCTTCATTCCCCTTACTTTTCATTCTCTTCTCAATCCAACCCATCTGGTTTGTTACCATATGAAAATTTCCCTAGTCAAAGCCATGAAAAACATCTGAGTCCCTGAGACCAGTACAAATTTTTCTCACATTTAGTTTCTTGTAATTACTGTATTCAACATACAACTACCCTTTTTATCTTGGCTTCTACATCATTATTTTTAGTCTTCGACGAATTTCTTTGTCAGTTATTCCACCTCTACCCACCCCTAACCATTTCATCCCTTAAGGTTCTGTGTGACGCCCTATTCTTCACTTTACATTTTCCTTCCATGATCTTTTTTTCTAATGGCTTTAATTTTGATAAATTCAATATGTGATTTTGTAGCTCTGTTCTGTTTCGTTTTGCTAAGATCAACTGCCTACTTAATGGTAAGATTTGGAGTTAGAAGTATTAGAACATTTGTCTAGCATGCATGAAGCCCTGGGTTCAATCCCAACACCCCATATAATAATACTTGCGTTTCTCGGGTACCTCTAGGTCACTATGTCATGTTTAAAATTAATTTCTCAAAGCTTTTAAAAGTGGGGAGGGGAGGAGGGGTTGAAGGGAAGGTAGGGGAATGGGAAAAAATCAAGTTGTATCATGTACAGGTAGAAATTCTGTATGATGAATGTGATCATTAAGTATATCTAAAATGTACCAGTAGAATCTGATTGAAAAAAATTAATTTCTTCATTGTTTTCTTTCCCAGTCTGGTTTCAGTCTTCCCTCCTTCCATAAAAGGCACTCTTCTATCCTAAGAAGCACAAATGAGACATCCAGAAACTGTCCCACCATTGGCCTTTGTTTACCTCCTCTCCCACATCCAGTGAGATCTAGCTAGCTTCCATCCTTAACTCATGAAAGTTAAAGAAATTAAAGGGGATGCAAAGTTAAAATTGCAAAATAAGAAGGGATTAACTCTTCGCCATCATTTCTTTGAATTGAAATATTAATAGAATCCTTTGATTGTAAGAAAAAAATACAATTTTGACCAGGTTAAATGAAAACCTGAAACTTACTATTTAACATAACCAAAACAAACCGGGGTGTGATGGCACACGCCTTTAATCCCAGTGCTCAGGAGACTAAGGCACAAGGATCATTGTGAGTTCAAGACCAGCCTGGGCTACAAAGTGAGTTCAAGGCCAGCCTGATCTGCATAGTGAGACCGTGTCTCAAAAAATAGGGCCAGGGATTTAGCTCAGTGGCTTAGGCACCTGCCTGACAGGCTCGATGTTGTGAGTTTGATCCCCTGTACCAAACAAACAAACAACAAAACAACATACAATGAAAGTAGAGGCTGCTCCTTGGGGATAACGGGAACTTGAAAGGTGAACACTTCTGGGACCTAATTTTAGACTAGTGTCCATATCAGAAATCCAAATAAATGGATGAAGCACAGTATCAGAAATATTGGGGTAGATGATGGTGAAAAGCTCTAAACAATTCACTTTGAAATGCATTTAACAAAACACAAATATGAGGTAAGACTGAAAAATACGGTGAATAGTTTTTAAAAATTCATTTCAGTAATTGCCATTAATTCCCCCCAAAATACGCTTTCTTCAAATACATTTTTCCCATTGTTCTTGCCACTTTCTGAAGCAGTTTTTTAGTCTCTTTAGTTCCCCTGCCATGATGTCCTGAATCAATCTGAACAACTTAACCTTTCACAGTCATTTTAACTTTTAGAAAGAGCCAGAAGTCACATAGTGAGAGTTCAAGTGAATAAAGTAGATAAAGATGTATCACATTTCTTCAAGCTTGTCTTTCACCACATGGCCACAGCATTCATCACTGTTTTGATTATACTTTGAAAGACACTCAGGAAAGAGGGTTTCTAGAATTGCTTCAGGAAATGGCAAGAATGACAGGGTAAGTCTGTTTGAAGTGAAGGGGAGTATTTTGAGGGGGATGAATGGTAATTTGTCTTTCATTGTAATAATTTAAACATTTACTGTATATTTTGATCACCCCTTGTAAATAGATGAATGTAGCATAAATGGACAAGTAAATGGATTAGTACACAATAAAGCAAGAATAGTAAAATATTAAAGGTAGAATTATGGTGTGTATACAGTAAATACTACCAAATTCTTTCAACTTTTCTGTATATTTGACATTTACAGTAATAAAAATGGGGAGAAAAGTCAAAGCAGAACTGTATCATGCCTGTAGTGATTAGCTCTTTTGTCAGAATTTTAGCCCCAGAATGTAGATATAGTAATTAGTCCCTACACTCCTGGAACAGAAAGGACAAAAGTTATTCATTTTTCCAGAATATATAACAAATTATTTCTTGAGTTCCCATTTGGAAGAATCCCCTATACTAAAATTAAAGTGTTACAGAAAAATAAAAAATGGACCTGCAGAATGATATCCCAAGACTTGATCGTTCTAGTTTGGAAATGTAAGAGAAAAGACACGTGAAACAGTTAACCTATTCATTCGATCTAATTATATTTGGTTATTAACACATTGCACATAAATTCACAATCTTTGATTTCCCACTTAGACAGCTGAATAGAGGACAGGATCCTTTTGTGAAACAGGAAATGCACTGCACACAGAAGAAAACCTTCGTGGTGGGTGACAATTTTTTAATTTGCTTTTGGCATCTTAAATTTAGGTGTTTGAGTTAAGAAAAAATCTGAGTGTTAAGAGGAGATTGAGCATCACGATTATCAAAACAGTACTAAAGTCAAGATCCCCAGGAAGATCATCTAGAGAGCATATGTACAGTGAGAAGAAATCATTTTCTCTTTTGTTCTTTTATCCACTTACCAAATTGTCACGAACTGTTATTAAATGTCACTAGACCTACAAATAAAAAGTGACACTATTTTCTGGGAGTTCAAAATAACTTCTTGCCAAACACAATGATTTATTTGTAATCTCAAAGGTGTTTAACTTACTTCTCTACAGAATTTACTTGGTTGGCCACTCCCCCTCACTAGAAAGCTCTCCTCTAGTGATATCTGTATTACTACTGTTCCATATCCGCCTTTCAGCAACCTGCCCCCACCACACACTGTGGTAGGGACTGAACCCAATGTGCATGCTAGTGCTCCACTGCTGAGCTACATTCCCAGTCCCTTTTCAGCCTCCCATTGAGACTTAATTTACATTCGCAAAAATCTACTCTTGGTTCTTAAATCCCCATTTCTAACCCCGATTTTCCCACTCGCTTCAGGTTAAACTGACTAAAGGTTAACACCCACCTCAAAACTAAAACTTGTGTTGGTAGTACAACATAAGCAATACTATCTACTTTGAAGCAGACTGATCTGCCTCGTGAGAATCAAATTGTTTTAATTTCTCTGAATTTACTTTCTCGTGTCCTGAAAAATGGCTGCAAAAATATTTGATTGCATATTGGTTGACGATTCATTTAGAAATGTATAGCACTAGTATAGTGCTACACACTCGTAAATCCATAATTTGAGATGAACACAACAAATTATGTCAAATCGTAAATAACTTATCCATACTATCTGTGCAAACTTTTAACATCAAAATACCAACTTCTCTTTGTGGGCACTCAGTATTCATGGTGTTAACTCAGGTTGCATGTGTTCTTACAATGAGCGGTCTTTCAGACTCTTTTAGAGTCTGGGAGTAGCTCAAAGTAGCAAACCCAACGGATTCCGTGCACCACACTGAGGAAACATTCTGCAAGGCTTCTTAAAGAAACAGCTCAATTTTGTTTCGACTAAAATTGAAAATCTCAGCCACAAAAACATGGTATTGTCCAACAAACAATGCAAAACTTCCCTGCCCGACTGCAGGTCGCTCAGAAGAGAATAAGTGGGAGTATGACATAATTCACGAAGCAGAACCGAAGCTGCAAGTTTCGTCTTTCCCGCTGCTCCCCAAATAACCACTAGTACTGGTTTTCCGGCGTCCTCCGCGCCACTTCCGTTCGCGCGTTTTAATTGCGCCATCGGGTCGGATCTCGCGGTACCACGCAGTCAGTGAGAACCTTTAACAAAGGTTTCGCGAAGTTTGTTCTACCCGTCCAAGAGCTAGCGTTTCACCCTCCTCCACCCCACTCCCATCCAGTCCTTCCTTTCTCTTTCCAAATCGCAAAATTCTCCTCCCCTTCCTCCCGCTCACTATCCTCCTCCTACTTCCGATTTCGGACCGGAACCGGAAGTGTGGTGGGCGGAGCCCGGCACCGGAAAACCCTGCGGAGCCAGAGCCGGGACACTGCTGTGGCTGCTGTCCCGTCCATCGCCACGGATCGCCGAGTGACAGGGCTTCACGACTCCAGGCTGAAGGTCGGCCCGGAGGCGGGTGAGCGCAGGTCTCACCCGAATTGTCTGGGCGGCACAGTCCCCGGGCCCCCCGGACGCCGCGAGGGATCATGTCTACAGCCTCCGCCGCTTCCTCCTCCTCCTCGTCTTCAGCCAGTGAGATGATCGAAGCCCCTTCCCAGGTCCTTAACTTTGAAGAGATCGATTACAAGGAGATCGAGGTGGAAGAGGTGAGCGAGGTCTGGCACCGAATCGGCGGTCTCAGAAGGTGTCTTCCCAGACCGCTGTAGTTCACGAGGTCCAACCGGGAGTCTCCACAGCCCCTCAGAGACAGTGTAGGGAGGATTCTTGGAGCTCAAAAGCTGTGTTTTACCCTAACTTTGGCACTCCCAGTGAGTTTGAATTTGATACTCTAGTGCCTGGATTTGGGCCACATCACACGGGAGAATAACTGGTGAAATAGTGTGGTCCACCTGTTTTCATAATTGTAAGTAGTAAATTCACCAAAAACTGGCGGTTGCGAAGTTTCAGTTCGCTGGATATCGCGTTCATAAGGACCTAGGATTGAATTTTGTTTGACCTCTAGCACAGTATGTATAGATACTCAAGAAAATGCTTATTAAACGAGTAGATCGTCGAGTGTAGTAAAATGTTTTTCTCTGATACCATAGGACAATACTGGTAATATTGAGTGTTCTGCTTGCATTCGGGCTGATTTAGATGAATTTCATCTTTAGTAACATAGACTGGTGTATGATGAAAAGATGTTAACCGTATTCTGGAAAGGTACATAATGATTGCAGTAACAACCAGAACATAACAGCAGACCAGAAATCGTTGTTAGTAAATGTGAGTCCGATCCTTATTCTACAATGATATATTTTAGACTTCAGTATTTCACTGTACATTTACTACTTCTTTTCAAATTCTTACACTAGGTTGGTTCTAAGGAACTTACAATTTAGAAAATAAATGAATATACTTACATATATATTTTTTCGGGGGTAGGTATTACCTTTCTACAGTACGTAAGTTCAGTGCTTTGCTTTACCCATACCATAACACTGTAAGTCCTAGTGAAATATAATAGACTCTGAGTTATCTTTACTTTGAAAATCTAAAATTACTTTGCAGTCAAGTAAGTTTGGAGTAGTAAGCTTACTAGCATTCAATGAGTATGTTTTTCCTGTGCGTGTCTATGAAGATTAGTGGACTACGGAATCATAAAGTAACTTTTTTTTTAATTGCATAAAGTAACTTTAGAGAAGGTCTTGTTCATTGAGAATATTCTCATCTGACAAGGTAGTGTGAGAAGACCAAGATTTGGGGTGTTAAGAGAAAGGTTCAGTATATCAGGTATACCACTTATTAGTAATGTGATTTGGATACGAGTGTTCTAACCCCTTTTACTATTAGTTTCCTTAATTATAAAGTAGCAGTAATAATTTTGTCTTTTGTTTTTCTATGTAACAGACCCAGTTAAACAGTACATGCAAAATACCCAACACAGTGCCTGATACATTTTATTTAGCTTAGTCCAGAGAAGATGGAACAGTGACCTGTTTTAAGGTCAAGTATTTAAAAGAAGACCTGTATTTGGAAGAGTAGAAAAAAATTTTGGTGTCCCCCCCTATCCCCGTTGGGGCTATGATAAATTCTTTTTTCAGAAGTGGATAGTTGATCCAGCTTTCATGGCTAACATTCTTTTTTAAGAATAAAAATTCAGTGAGTCAGTACACAAGAATTGCAGTTTTTAAATAAGCATTTGCGTCTGCTCTGGTGCACTGCTATGCTTGTGGAGTATGAATTGTTATATAATAATAACTTGTACTTCATGGTCTACTAGATGTTTTCACAAACTTACTATATGTGATTCTTACAGCCTTAGTTTTTGCACACTGCTTTCCAAAGTTTTTTACGTTCTTCATAGAAAAAGGAAACATTTATCAATTTGATGCACTTTCCTTAAAACCATTTCATTCGTGATTACATTTTTATGCTTAAAACCCTTCTTTCTGTTATGTATCAATCATTTGAAGTGGGGAAATATATTTAGCACATTTCTGAGAAGTACATTTTTGGTTTTAGATGAAATTTTCTATTGGGCAGTCATCTAGGGTTTTTTTTTTTTTTTTTTTTGCGGCACTGGGGATTGAACTCACAACCTCGTGCCTGCCAGGGCAGGCACTTAAGGCACTGAACCAAACTCCAGGCCCTGGTTTTTTGAGGCAGAGTCACACTATGTAGCTCAGGCCAGCCTTGTGCTCGTGTTGTAGCCCAAGCTGGGCTCGAACTCACAACGGTCTGCCTACCTCAGCCTCCCAAGTGCTGGGATTAAAGGCGTGTGCCACCACACCCGGCTTAGGGTTTTCTTTTTATTGTCATTGCCCTCTCACATTTTTAGTACCCAGTTTCACATTAAAGATTTAGTCCTTTCTATTGTCAAAACCATTTCATAATTTTTTTATCATGTTCTTTATTTGTACACATTAAGTCAGTGTAATATAGTCTATCCATGGTGCACCAAAGGAAGGCAGTCAATAACTATTTGAACTTAGATTCCACTTCTAGGTTAAATCATTACTAGGAAAGTTGAATGATGACGGAAACCAAAACTTTTATATGAAGAAATGTCTTAGTACTGTTCTCATCTCTGAGATAGACAAAATATATGACACCCACAATTTAAAGGAGGAAAGGTTTATTTGGGCTCACAGTTTCAGTCCATGGTCTCCTGGCTCAAACACAAAAATGGCATGGTGGAAAATTCTGCCACAGAATAAAGCTGCTTATGTCATGGTGGCCAGGAAGCAGAGAGAGCAGGGAGGATCCTGGAAGGGAGATACGTCCTTAGGAATCACCTCCAGTGACCTTCCACCATCCAGACTCCGCCTCCTAATAGCAGATCAGTTATAACAGCTCTGGTGACCAGTCACCTTCCAAAAGTGCTGCCTCTGAGTACTTGACAGTTTTGGGGGTCATTCTTTGATGTAAAATGTAACAAATATAGTACTTTTAAATTTAAAAAATTGTATTTGATGTTTCTCAAATAAAAGTATGATCGAATCAGCATCATATCAGTATAATTAAAAACTATGCAAAATGAGAGTTCCTACCACAGGCCAAATATTTAGTGGATAATACTTCTAAGATACCAAGCACTTTTAATCATGTAATTTCTAATATTCTGGCTCAGTACTGTGTATTGCACTTTTTAAATTCAGTTCTGCTGCTATGTTATGTAAATTGTCAGCCTTAGAAGTCTACCCACATGTTTTTGTTTTAAGTCATTGTTTTGACTTCCTGGATTTGAGTGTAGGTCATGTTAGAGTGTGTTGTAAACTGTACATTGAGGGAATGGTTGCAAGATGTAAGAACAGAGTGGTACGGTAAAAACTACTGCTCTGGGCATTTAGAAAATTAAGATGCTCTCCTAGTTCTGCCATAATTTATTTCTTTGTACAAGTCTCCTTTCGAAGGCCTCTAGTTCCCCTTATAAAATGAGGAGTTGAATTAAATCATTTATGATTCTTCCAGTTCAAAATGAAAAACACACTCATTGTTTCCAGTATTTAAGCTATTTCCACAATAAGCTTAAAAGTTCTTTAAGGACAGCGATCATGACGTGATCTCTTGTGGAATTTACTTGGTGACCAGCTAATTTGGGGTAGACAGGGTAAATGGTATCCCTATTTTACAGATAATAGCAAGTAGACATAGCATTTAATTTGCCAGAAGCCACAAGTAAATGGTCGAGCTGGAGATTAAATACGAGATTTCTTGCTCATGAGTCACTTACTCTTTCCACTGGATTTACAATGTCACTTTAGTTCTTTCTGAAGTACTCTATAATGAAACCTTATTCTGGGAATGCAGTTACAAAATACTGATTTCCCTTATTGTTGTTGGTCCTGGACATTTAACAAACATTCTCTGCATAATACTGTTGAATTTCTATGGGAGGTAAATAGAAGAATCCCAGGGCTTTCTAAAAATATGTGGCTTACAATAAACAGAACAGTAAAGTGCATTGTTAGAACCATGAATTTAAAACTGTGAATATGGTCAGTTGAGCACAAAATTTGGAAGCTGAGTTAACCATGGAAGAGTCCATGAAAAGGGGACAAGTTTTTTTGCTATCTTTTGAATAAAGTGATCATTATGGGTTGGGAAAGTCACTCAGATGAATTGTCCATGTTTACCACTGTGCCTAGAGGGCTTTTTCCTCAAAACTTTACATGACCGACTCCTTCCACAAATTCAAATCTCATCTCAGATATTCCCTTCCTCAGAACATCTTTTCCTTAAGCAACCTAAAACTTTGTTATTTCTGTTATCCTTTGTGGCATTTACTAGTAACTGAAATTGTGTGTCCTCCTCACCAAAATACTGCATGAGGTGTCTTATCCACACCCCGATGCATAGCAAACCTAGGTTCTCTGTAAATACTTGATGAATGAGCAAATGAAGTCATCATAGCATAATTGTGAGAATTAATTGCTCATCTTACACTACACATAATGAATCACGGATTAAGACAAGTTATTGACTTGGCCATGGCAATATTTGCACTAGAAGTGAGGTCCATGATTCTTATTCCAGTGTTGGTTCCATTACACTCCACCGTTATACTTAGCAAACACTGTTGTTTAGCAGCAGTGAAAGATCCTGTCCAGAATCAGATATTATGAGTAGGCCAAGTATTGATGAACTTTTATTGAAGTACTAAAAAGACCCACTTTACAGTAGTGGTTTTGCAAAAGACAGATGCAGAATATTGAATGCAGTTATAGCATATGAGAAAGCGTATTAGACTTGTATAATCACTAAAACATTTACATATATTAAGTTTCATTAAGAGATTCACAAGGCTTTGTTTCGAAAGTTAAAATATACTAGGAAAGGGAAATGTTGGAAGAGTTTTAGCACTATATATATTTTTGTTGGTTTGTTATATGGATTATCTACTGATGTTAGAGAAAAACCTAAATTTTAGTGGTGTGAATGAGCTTAATCTGTAGATTTGTTAGTTGCTATTTAATTACGGATACCCAGAATTAACTCTTTCCTTGTGAAACTTAATGACCATTGATTTCAGCAGAAATTTGGAATGACTATTCTAGTAAAGAAGTAGTTACAGAGCTAATATTTTTTAATCCTGCATGTGTACATTGAAAGGTAAACTGAGAATATTAAAGGAATTACCTATTAAATGGGTAAGATGTTTTATGGCAGGCTTTAAGACACTACAGGAAAAATTCAGAAGAAAGAATCAAAGCTTTATTTTTCATATTGTCTGTCTTGTCAGTGGATGACAATTCTCCTCTGCCACAGTTTATTAATAGATATTGAAGTTCTGAAATAGTTGGAGGCCCCAAGTCCTAACTAATAAATGTTAGATCTATGCTTGTTCTGTCATGTTCCAGATTTCTAGCCAGCATAGCCAAGGGTCCATTCACATAGCCCATAGAACAGGGCCAAACCAAACTGATGGCTATAGTCACTGAACTAAAAATAACATGAGTTAGGCACAATAAAGATGAAATATTTCATAGTAAATCAAGAACACAAGGCCATATATCCTTTTCCAGTTAGTTCAGTTTATGCGTTTGGTTATTTTAATCTGACTTGCATGAAGGAATGTAGTAATCTTTTACCGTACAGAATTTAGTTTTTAACAGAATCACTTTCTTAAAAAACACACACACACACACACACGCACACAAGTTCTGACTGTGATTTTTGTGCCTTTTTCCAATTATCACATAAAAATATTCACACACCATACCATAGTCTATTTTTTGTTAAATTTAAATCTGTTTTAATAAGTTGTAGACCCCAAATCAAGAAAACTAAACCATAAATTCATACCTGAAGAGAATTAATGTAAAATATTTAACTTAGAAAGCTTTAGTTGAAGCACTCAGGAGGCTGAGGCAGGAAGATTGCTATGAGACCAACCTGGGCTACAAAGTGAGTTCAAGGCGAGCCTGAAGTGCAGAGCAAAACTCTGTCTCAAAAAGCCCCTCCCCCAAGAAAAGAGACAGCAAAAGAAAGCATTAATTGAGAAGGAAATATTTCTAAATTTTTGTCATTCCTCTCTTCTGTATTTGCAGATAAGGGATTAAAGAACAAGTGAGGTGTTTATTTGTAGGTTCTGTTTTGGATTAATGCGCCTGGTGGAACTTGAATATTTTTTATACCCTTGAACATTTTTACACTCCTGATGAAAATTAGCCTTTGGGGAAAACAGTCATTCAAAATAATTGTTAATGATAACATATCAGAGAAATTTACATTATTCAGATATAAATGCAATCCAAAAAGTGTACCTGATTTGTAACCTTGAATTAGAAATTTATTACATGGGATGTGGCTTTTTTTTCAGTATTCTGTAATTTGAGTATTAGGTTTTCCATTGTTTACTTCTGTTGCCAGTACGTCTCAATAGTAGCCATGTATGCCACTCTGTTCTACTGATCAACTATATGTCAAAAAACACTGCGTTGTGTATAACATGAACTTACTCCTTCTCTGACAAAGGACATAATTTCCTTATGGTTTTAGGTTTGGCTCTCATAGCCTAAATATATTAGTTCCTCTGAATCTTATCCTTGCTATCTTAATGGTCCCAGTTAATACAATAAGTAATTTGTTATCAAACTATTGGTATTAAAAACATTTTCAGCCAGGTGTGTGGTACATGCCTGTAATCTCAGCACTTGGGAGCCTGAGGCAGGAGGATTACTGAGAGTTCAAGGCCGGCCTGGGCTGCAAAGTGAGTTCAAGGCCAGCCTGAACTACATAGTAAAACCCTGTCTTTAAAAAGACTAAACAAATAAATTTTTAAAAATTTAAAAAATTTAAAAATAAAACCATTTTCATTGTCTTACTCAGGTGATTAAGGCAGGAGGATCACAAGTATAAAGCCAGTCTGGGCAATTTAGGAAGAGTTTATCTCAAAATAAAAAGTGCTGGAGATATAACTCAGTAATAGAGATTCACCTGGCCAGTGTTCAAACAAAACTCGGTACTGAGAGAGGGAGACATTTTCTTAAAAATACAAATTTTTAAGAAATGTGTACACTGCTAATATTTTCCCCCAACAGCAGAGAATTGTTTTATACTGTGAATCTGAGAGAGCTAAGTTGCAGATGGTAATTGACTTTCTTTACCAGTGACTTCTGTTATAGCAATGGTCTCCAAATTTTTAAAAATTACTTTCCAGCAGTAAAATAAAACAGTTTTGTATATGTGCAGTTTGGGATACATATGTGTATAAGATATATGTGTTATAAAGCATGCAAGACTAGGTACAGTAGCTGTAATAACAATTAGCAGAATTTAAGTTATAGTTCCAAACCATCATCTGATTATGTCTCAAGTTGATTGGTTGATTGAGTTTTTTCTTTTGTTTGCTTCCTGGGAGTGGTTTATTTTGATACAAGGTTTTGCTGTGTAATCCAGCATGGTGTTAAACTCACTGTGCAGCTTAGGTTGGTCTTGTACTTGTGGTCCTTCTGCCCTAGACCCCAGTGCTGGTTATTAGAACACCACCACAGCCCCAAGGAAAGTCAATTTTTGATACACAGAAATTTCTTTCACCATGAACTCTGTCCCTGTAACCTTATTCCTTTGAGTTCAGAGCACTTCTTTCATATGTTACAGTTTATATGTATTGCTTTGGACACCTTGCCTTTATTATCATTTTAGATTCTGTTATTTCACTGTGCATGTAAAGAATCTTGTGGCTTTAATGAGAGTGGAGCTTCTTGAGGTAATGGACTCTCATCTCACGTGAATATGTCTGTCTTGTATTTCAGAATATTCTGAAAAATTACTGTCTCAGGCAAAAGAGAAAAGTTATCATGTTCTCAGTTGCCCATACAGTATTTTGTTCTCATGGTTTTAAATTGACTCAGAATCAGCTGTCGTATTTTCACTAGGTGTCACTTGTGGATCACAAATAGTAATATGAGCCCAAGACAGTTCAGACAAGTATGTGATCCACGAATGTACGTAATGTTTGGAATCCCTTCATGAACATTTTTCAGGATAGAAAAATGAAGCAGACACAAGTCCTTCCAAGTACCAGTTACTGTGATATATTCGTAAATACATGGTTGAAGAACATACTAAATTACTTGATAATCATTTCGTAATTAATTGTGATATCAACAGGTAAGCTATTCTTTGTGTATATCTTCTTAATGTGGCCATAAAGTCAAAAAAAAAAAATTTAGGATGTTTGCTGTTCATCTTAGTTTGAAAGAAATAAGTTCTCTAGCACCTTACACTGATTCATACTGAACTATGAGCATTTATTATTCTTTTGTAGTATTTAGGGAAATGCTTGGTTTTCACTTAGAAGCCTTGTAGAAACTCACTAGTAAAAAAGAAAGATGTGTGTAAGCATCTGTTTTACTATTGAGAATACAGAAGCTCAGAGACATTAACTTGCCCAGTATTAAGGGCTGACATGTAAATAGAGTCTAATAAATTCAAATCTGGTTCTGGAGCCTGGAGTCTTTTCCATTATTCTAATAGTGCCAGGTAGCCAGTACTCATTCATAGAAAAGCAAAGTGTATGGCAAGTGCAAATGACTGATAATTCCTCTCTTTTTTGAGAGGTGTGAAGGAGAATAAGAACCTAAACGTCAGAAGGACCCTGAGCATCTAGGACTAGGAAACGTAACAGAAAAATTCACCAAAGGAAAGTTAGATACCAGAGGTGGCCTACCTTGCATTTTGCCCTAGAGGTAGTTGCTTCCTTTAACTAGTGACAGAAGGAAGCTGAAAATAGAATGTGGTCATTACATGCTCTAGACTTCATATCTTGGTCTCTCTGAATACTTTTTGATCATGTGATCTTAGGTAAATTTGTTTACGTTTTAAGATAAAGGTGGATTAAATGTATTAAATGAAAAACAAAATAATACCTGCCACATGATAAACATTCAATAAATGTTAACCATTTGGTTGACTTTATATATTGAGCAATATGATAAATGTTAATGCTGCTTTATGTGATTTATGAAGTGAAATTTGAATCATGGATGGGCTGCCCATATATCCAAATTACAACTACTGTCTTAATATAGCTATTACCAGTGCCACCCCCCTTTTTTTTCTTTTTTTTTTTTTCTTTTTTCTTTTTTTTTTTTTTTTTTTTGCGGCACTGGGAATTGAACTCACAACCTTGCGCTTGCCAGGGCAGGCGCTTAAGCCCCTGAGCCAAACTCCCCAGCCCTGGTTTTTTGAGGCAGGGTCGCACTATGTAGCTCAGGCCGGCCTTGCGCTCGCGTTGTAGCCCAAGCCGGCCTCGAACTCACAACGCTCCACCTACCTCAGCCTCCCGAGTGCTGGGATTAAAGGCGTGCGCCACCACGCCCGGCTCAGTGCCCCCTTTTTACTCTACATGGTATCCATAGTGTAGGTAATAAATCATTTGATTTTACTGACTAGAGTCAGCTTTGTTATAGTCAGCTTAGAAAGGATGAGATACAATTCATTCATTTGAAGGGTACAAACCAGTGACTTGTAAATCTACCTAATTGCTGGCCATGACAATAAATCTATTGTCAACCATTTCATCACCTTGGCTGAATACATGCTACCAATTTATATTAATTCCAGTTTTCCCTTTCAGCATTGTGTAACTTCTGATCTACTTTCTATTGCTATAGATTTTTTTTTCCTGGATGTTTCATAGAAATAACATCTCACATGTGGCCTCTATTGTCTTGCTTCTTTAACTTAGTATGATGTTGAGGTTGTCTGTTGCTATATGTATCAGTACTTTGTGGTTTTTGCTGAGTAGGATTCCCTTGAATAGGTAATGCCACATCATGTGTCCTTCACCAGGACCAATGTTTTCATCTGTGTTTTTATCCTTTCCCCTGTATCCCCTACCTCTACTCAGTTGTTTCATAAGTAGCCTAAAACATTTATTGTTATGTTCCTGCCTTTTATTTTTATTTTTCTAAACTATCTTTCTACTCTTCTTACCCATGTTAATTTTTTTATGCAATTAATAAATTGCTTTACTTTGTTTATGCTTTCATCTTTTTTGATTTTGGCTTTACTTGAGAATGAGGGAGTTTCTAGACCATGATTTTTCAAAGATTTCAAAACTCTGTCATTATCTTCCAGTGTAATAAAATTTCCTACTTACCTCATAAGACGGCTTTCCATCACTGTGACAAAATATAAAGATAAATAACGTCAGGGAGGAAAGGTTTATTTTGGCTCACAGCTTTGGAGGTTTCAGTCTGTGTTTGCTTAACCCTGTTTTGGGCCTTCGGGCAGGGCATGACATCATGGCAAGGAATGTATGATAGAGGTCTCTTCACTCCATGGCAGCTAGGAAACAAAGGGGAGCAAGAAGGGAGAAAAAGGGAATAATTTCCCTTTCAGAGGCATACCTTGAGTGACTTAACTGTCTCCTACTGGGTCTCACTTTGCAAAGAATCCACCACTCTGATAGCACCATCATCTGGGGACCAAGATTTCAATACATGAGCTTTTGGATGTCATTTAAGATCCAAACTAGAACCGAGAATATAGCTCAGCTGGTCAGTGCCTGCCTGGCGAGTGTGAGGTCCTGAGGTCTATACCTGGTACCAAAAAGACAAAAAGCATTCCAAACCAGAACACTTTTACTCAGTGGCAAATCCAGATATTGATTACACTATCAATTTTCTATAGGACTTAATTCAGCTTCAGTGTTATATGGTGGGCTAGATCTGTTTGCTCCTGGTTCATGTGGATTTTTCTTTAAACTCAGGTTGTTGGAAGAGGAGCCTTTGGAGTAGTTTGCAAAGCAAAGTGGAGAGCAAAAGATGTTGCTATTAAGCAAATAGAAAGTGAATCTGAGAGGAAAGCTTTTATTGTAGAGGTAAGTTGAGCTGTCCTTTCTGTTTTTGTTCACTTGAGATACTCTGAATTTAATACTGTGAAAGGCATAGTTCCTCAGATGGCACATCTCTATAAATGGCTTCAGCAATTTGGTCGCACCAAAGGTGGTAGTATAGGAACATTTCCTCATTCATACTTTTAATTCTGATTTAAAATTAGGGGGAAACAGATTTATTATATAAATTAATTCATCCTTGAATTAGTATGTAGTCTCATGGAATTCAGATCTATTTCAAGGCATAATATTTTAATTTTGAAATAGAAGAAAATTAATATTGTTTCACACTATTTAAAATTAAGATGGGAAATTTTATGCATACATTTTTAGTTGAACTTTTAAAAAATTCAAGTAGCATTAAGGAAAAATAATTTCAAATTTGGTTTTTCTTTATCATGAATATTTACAGTTTATTCTTTCACAGATAGGATGTTGAAGGAAAATTCAATAAAAAATTGTGTTATCAGAGTTATTCCTTATTAACTATGTGTTATTCTGTATATTAGACCAGAATATTTGATAAAATCAACATTTTTATCACTTATTAGCTAAACTTCTCTCTTTAAACCTTCTGAATTTATGTTTTTAATACAATTTTAAAATATATAGTACTTTATGTTTTTAATATATAACAAATGAGAATTTAGTTGTGTTATGATGAAGTAAT
Source organism: Dasyprocta punctata (assembly GCA_004363535.1). NCBI lineage: Eukaryota > Metazoa > Chordata > Mammalia > Rodentia > Dasyproctidae > Dasyprocta > Dasyprocta punctata. The sequence continues at coordinate 15,529 of RJWM01004675.1, read as the reverse complement.
TTGACATGACTACAAGGAGAAACACTGATGAATGATTTAATATGATCAAGAGGAAAGATAATTTTTAAACATATGTTATAGTGATCTGACCTGACCTAAGCCTTGCTTTAGTCATGATTTTTGTTTATTGGTAGATAAGGTCATTGATCACATACTGTGTTTTGGCAGTTTCACACAGCTGAGAGAAATAGCATATTTGTTAAATGTTTGGACTCAGTGGTCAATTTAAAGAGGATAGGATTCTCTAAACTTCTTAGTAATGAAACTTAAATCCCCTATATTTTCCCTCATCTAATTTTCTGCTTCCCAGAGACTAGTACTTTGAGCTTATCTCTTCACTGGTGTTTGGTTCCCCCAATCCAGTTTGTGTTTTGTTACACCTTCTCTGAAGACTTACTGTAGCCTCTAGTCTGTTGAGGAAGCTCTACGGTAGTTATTGAGCAGTTTGAAGTCAGGAAAGGGCTCCTTGGGGCTTTCAGCCATTTGCTCCCCAGTCCCATTTATTAGAAACCTGAGGCTACCACTCTCTCTCTTGGAATTTTTGAGATAAATCTGGTTGCTTCTCAGTTTTCCCATTACCAGTTTATAACTAAGCTCTTTTGGGTGTACATTGTCGATTATTGTTACTGGGTAATTACAGAAATTCTTGGTATTTTTTCAGTTAAGATAAAAATTCCATAAATGTTGCCTGTACAGGGATAAAGCTCTCTGTAGCATATAGTAAAAAGGTGGACTTCATATGAAGTTGGAGCATAACGTAGGTCAAAAGAGGAAGAAGAGACAGGAAAAAAGAAAAAAGAAAGACAGCAAAAAACAGCTTTTTTCAAGGAGGTGCATTAGTAGAAGTCCGAGACGTGAAAAAAGGAAAATGAGTACAGCCAAACCACTCATTGATCTCAGTGCGAATTGTTGGATCAGGGAAGATTAAAACTGGAATTAAGAAGACCAGCCAGGAATGGGCTACCGTAATTACTGCAGCAGTTAAGGTTAGAATTGCTAAGGCAATAGGTATGGAGAAGAGGAAATTATTTCGAGATAGAATATGGAATTGGAACCAAGTATGCAGAAAGGGTACACATTTTTAAGTCAGATAGTCCAAAAAAGTTCAAGGCCTAGCTGTAGGATTTTTCATAGCTCATTTAATTCTCTCTAAATCTTAACCTTTAGATCTCATCTTTAAAATGAAAATGGTAGTATCTACCTTGTAGAGCTATGATAATGTTCTAAAAAACAGAGCCATACACAGAGTGAGTAGACTATTCAAGTGTAGCCGTACAGGTGATGATGACAATAGGAACATGGCCTTTGACTTAGATACTTGTACTCAGTGCTGTCTCTGAGATTATGTTTTACCATTACTTCATGGTTAGTTTCTTCTACTTACTGATTATGCCTTATTCATAGCTCCCATTACAGCACTTTGCATATTACTTTGTTTACATGTCTGTCTTCAGAACCAAACAGCTGGAGGACACTGATTCTATGTTGTTCTGACCAGGCTTTTGGTATATCTAGGACCTGTGATCACAAGTGCTTACTATGTGGTAAGCAATAACTGCCAAATGATTTAAAAAAATATTTTTCAAGACCTTATGATTTTAGCAGTATTTCGAAATCAGCATCTCAAAAATTACTTTAAAAGCATCCCTAACTTGTTACAACTTCGACAGTTTTTAAAGAGTCCTTCATTTGTTACAGCTTCGGCAGTTGTCCCGTGTGAACCATCCTAATATTGTAAAGTTGTATGGAGCCTGCTTGAATCCAGTAAGTCTGTAACTTTCTTGTTGTGATTTGACGGGTGTAGTTTATGAAGCTATTTTGATCTGCTGTCTTAGTTGTATTTTATACATTTGCTTTGTTTCTAGTCTTTTAATAAAACAGTATATTGGAGGAATTGTTTTGACTGATTTTATCCATAAACTTACCTTCTTACAAGACTTCTGAAAACTTTTGAGAGCATCTACATATTAGCACTGGAGAAAGTCCCCAAAGATTTTGTGATTGTTTTTTTATATATAATAACTGTTTTAGTACTCCTAGAAGATAAGATCTTATGGGTACCCATTTTTTTTCCTGTAGTGGCTTTTACATAATAGAGGCTAAAAGAATACTTTTTAATGCATCTTTAAAATTAAGAGGTTAAATGAACTCTCTGGCCCTTAAGTTGCCATAGTTCTAGTTAATTCTTCTGGTATACATTTCTTTTAGGTGTGTCTTGTGATGGAATATGCTGAAGGGGGCTCTTTATATAATGGTGAGTATCCTTACATCTGTCTTTATATAGTAGATTAAAATAACTTGAAAGCTTTTAGTATATATTGTAGGCAACTTAATGTCTTTCACAGTTTACTATCAGAGTTCCCAAAGAAATTTTTCAAAGATTAAAAAATACCTTCAAATGTTTTTTGTTTGTGCCTGCTTTTAGCTTTGAGCCTCATCATTTTAGCACTAACCATTCTTCCTTATCACTGTTTACTTTTCAAAAAAATTTTTGAAAACTCAATTCACAGATCATTTTAATTATAACAATTAAAGTTTTGTGTGCCACATATTACCTTTGTGGAACAGATTTTTCATCCTAAATATATCAGCCATATGCATAAGTATAATCTACTTTAGTAACAGTTACATATAATAATAAAGCTTATTTTTAAATTAATATTTTATGTAAACTTCTACTTAGTGCCTGTGTGTTTCTCATTGTTGATGGATACCTGATACTCCACGGTTTTATTGAGTTGAGTTAACAGTTTTAACTGGTAATATAGTAAGCATCTTGTTTCACCCATCTTGTTTCTGTACTGTTGCTCTGTATCTCTTGTATAATAGCATGATGCTCATAATAAGATAATCATAGTTTTTATTTTTGTGGAAAGCTATCAATTTGAAAAAGTGTGACATTGTGTATTATTTTTATTTAGATGTATGTATAACATTTAATAGAGATCCTTTTAAATGTTAAATACTGAGATGACAGTTATCCTCTCAAAATTACTAGATCTTTCCATCTTGTTTATTTAGAAGATAAAAGGACTCATGGGATCATATGTAGAAAAATACCCACTCGTGTTACATTAGTGCTTGCATCCACATTGTGTCTTTTGTTATATGCAATAAAATTCTTTTTAGTTTGTGCCTTTCTTTTGTAGTGCTGCATGGTGCCGAACCATTGCCATATTACACTGCTGCCCATGCAATGAGTTGGTGTTTACAGTGTTCCCAAGGAGTGGCTTATCTACACAGCATGCAACCTAAAGCTCTAATTCACAGGGACCTGAAACCACCAAAGTAAGTTCTGATAGTGTGACATCCAGCTTCCCTCACTCTCATTCTGCCTACTCTTTATCCACCCCCTAATTCAAGATAATTACTTGCCCATGAGTTTCTCTTTTCTCTTCCCTTTTGGCTTATTCTAGAGTATTTTTCATTCACCTGCATCATTTAATTATTTACCTGAGTTTACATCTTAGGATGTTGTTTTTCAGGGGATTTTTATTTTTTTATTTATTTATTTTTTTTTGCGGCACTGGGGATTGAACTCACAACCTCACACCTGTCAGACAGGCGCTTAAGTCACTGAGCCAAACTTCCAGCCCTGGTTTTTTGAGGCAGGGTCGCACTGTGTAGCTCAAGCCAGCCTTGCGCTCACATTGTAGCCCAGGCTGGCCTCGAACTTACAACGCTCCTCCTACCTCAGCATCCCAAGTGCTGGGATTAAAGGCGTGCGCCACCACGCCTGGCTGGGATTTTTATTCTTAATAACTCCTGCCTTAGATTATCATACTTTTAGAATGTTAGCTGGTAGGTCTTAGTTTGTACCTGCAATATGTGATCTTGCTACTGGAGAGTTAGTTTTTTGAGAGTAAAAAAAGTGACTTATCACCAATAACGTATCCTAACAACTAGCACACATGGCAGATATTCTGCAAAACTTTATAGAGTGATATTACTTGTCTTTTTAGGAGAAAGCAAAAAGTGATTGCTGGCAGGTGAATGCAGACTGAAAATATCCGACATTTCTTCATATTGAGAATCCTGGGAATTAAGAGAACTTTAAAATTCCTTAAAAAGCTAAAACAGACCTGAGGATGTAGCTCAGTGGTAGAGCGTGTGCCTGGCACACTTTAGGTCTGGGTTCAATTCCTGGGACCAAAAAACAGCTAAAACTTCTGAGTTTTTATTTGTTTGTATGGGTATTCAGTTAAGAAAGGATACATGAGAAATGTATTTTCCATTCTTTCTGTTTTTTTCTCTTTTACTGACATGAAAAGAGAAAAAAAGCCTTCACTTATCTTCTTCCCTCTACTGTCACATCAGTCTTCAGATAAGAGGCTTCCCACTCACAACATTGTAATATAGTCATAAATTATTCCATCCTCTTGATACTGGTTTAAGGCATCCTTTCTGGATCTAACTCATTCTCATATCTCATCTGATGCATTTTACATAGGTCAAATCTTGGAATCATTATTAGCACTAAGGTACGTTTTTTTCAACTCACAGCTTAAAATGTTTTCTTTTAACAGGTCCCTGGTAAAATAACATTTAAGCTCTAGATTCATGGCATTTTTATTTTTGTCTATGAAAATAATTTAAATTTGGGTTTCAGTCATGTTGAATGTCATGTTTAGGGTTGGTGAAAGTCTTATGAATAAAGATGTATTAATATAGAAGTTATTCAAAAACAATTGTGATATAGTGAACGTAATAGGTTAAAAAAAAGGAAACCAGTTACAGAGTACCTATAATTGCCTTGAGTGAAGAGTATTAAGAATTTGAACAAGAACAATGAGATAGGAAGAAAAGTTTTTTGTTGAATTTTTGTTGTTGTTGTTTTGTTTTGTTTCTGTTATTTGTTTTTTTGAGACAGGGTCTCGTGCAGGTCAGACTGGACTTGAGCTCACTTTGTAGCTCAGGCTTGTCTCAAACTTGTAATGATCCTCCTGCCTCAGCCTCCCAAGTGCTGAGATTATAGGCATGGATCACCACTTAAACTGTTTTTTAGAGACAAATTGCATCAAGTATTTTTTTTTGCACTTCAATTATCATAGAAGTATTTTTGGTAGTATGAAGATGTGAATAGCAGTTTTCTGATTTATCTTAGTCACACTGGACTAAAAGAGAGCTGCTTTTCTAAATTTCTCCAGTTAGAATTTAAGTACAAAATTATATGCAAAAGTTCATAAAATTTATAAATAAAATGAGACTGAATGTACTGCCTGCTATGGAGTATTACTACAGTATGATTATGCAAATTATATTACCCATCTATGTTTCTGTTTGTCAAGAAAACTAAAACCTTCTAAGAAAAGGTATACTGCTTGGTAATTATAGTTGGGTAATAATGACACCTACAGAATTCTAAGTTCAGAAAACTTTGAAGAAATCTTTCATTAGGTCATTTTATCCACAGTAGACTTGAACTCCTCCAGCCCTTTTATTCTCAATAGGAAAATGGTTTGGGGATTGGACATTTTTAGAAATATCATCAAAATAAAGGCATTTAACAGCAGGACCATTTTTTCCTTTATTTATTGATTTATTTTATCTTTAATTTATGATTAAACTGCCATTTCATGACACCATAGTGTTGAAATACTGAAAGTTTTTTTAAAATTCATGTTTTATTTTGGCCAGAGAGAAATATGGTCAGGAAAGATTATGGAGCTGAAGGTGGAGACATCAAAATGTGAGTCTAGAAGGCTCCCTAGGGCTGGGCTATAGCTCAGTGGCATAAGCGCCTGTCTGGCAAGTGCAAGGTTCTGAGTTCAATTGCTGGTATTAAAAGAAAAAAAAAATAGAAGACTCCTTAAGAGAGCTCTAGGTTGTGGTCAGTTAATTTTTGCTGATATTTCTCTGAACTTTTAAATTGTTACAGTGACCAAGTAACATTTCACAGAAGTGTAATAATAACATTCGTTTTGTTTAACTCTTTCAATTTCCACAATTGCCTCCTCTTATTCTAGAATCAAATATGGTCCTTGTAACTTTTGATTTTTTTTTCCCAACAGTTTGCTGCTCGTTGCAGGAGGGACAGTTCTAAAGATCTGTGATTTTGGTACAGCCTGTGACATTCAGACACATATGACCAACAACAAGGGAAGTGCTGCTTGGATGGCACCTGAAGTTTTTGAAGGTATAAGAGAAAAAGCATAATGTGATTGATAATCTACCTCACTAATCCAATATGCGTTCATAGAGTTTCCCTATTTCTGTGATTTTATTTCTGCATAGTAGGTAGTTATAAGGGATACATTGAAGTCTAAGAATGTTTTAAGTAAATGTAGTTTTAGATCCATTTAATGCAGAACTTAAATTGGCGTCTTCCATGCAGATTCAAGAATACATATAGTTGATTCTAATTGTTCACAGATTCTGTGACTACAAAATGGCCTACTTGTTAAACTTCCTTTTTAACTCCCAAATCAATGTTTGTGACACTTTGACAATATTTACACACAATAAAAACGTGCAGAGCACTATACATTTTGAGCTGCCCAACAGACTTCCCAGTGTGAGGTTCAATAAGGCAGTGCTCTACCTTCCTGTTTTACTAATACCATAAAAAGGTGCCTTTTTGTCATCTATCCAGGACCATGTTCTCCATTTTCCATTTAAAACTGCTCTGAGATGTAGTGTTCTGCTGCCTAAGTACAAGAAGGCTACGAATATATAAGAGTACAAGAAGATACATGTTAGACGATATTCATTCAGGCATAATTTATGGTACTATGAGTTCAGTGTTAAGAAATCATGTTAAATAAGATGTCTTTAAACAGAAGCAAAGATAAAACAAAATTTTATATTGATAAGTTGACAAAACTTTTGCAACCAGAAGCATTCAGGAACTTAACTTTGTATTTCCCCCAAGGAATAATTATTCAGGGTTGACTAAGTCAGTGTTCAGAGAGGCTTAAAAAAACATAAGTGCCAGTGATAATGCAAATAAACTGTGCTTTGGTACTGGTTTTCTAGCAATTCCAAATTAAAAGTTTAAAATTCAAATAAACATGCCTTTAATGAATATCTGTCCAGCAACTAGACAGAAATATATACTGAGAACCACAAGTAAAGACCAAGTTTATACTATATTTACTTTTTTTATACTTTTATATCTCACTCAGGATCCAAAGGAGTAGCTTTTAATTATATACTACAGAGTCACCTGAGTGGAACTATTTTGCGTAAGAATTCAATTAAAAAGTTAGTGGACAAGCAAGTGTTAAATTATACAAAATTAAGTAGTGTCTTCTATTTCATATATGAAATACATATATTTGGCACTTGTCTTAATTACTTTTCTCATTGCTGAGACAAAACACCCAACACCCAAAGTTAAAGGAGGAATGGTTTATTTGGCTTACAGTTTGTAGAGGCATTAGTTCATAGTCAGCTGGCTCCAAGGCAGTGTACCATGGCCAAAGGACCTCACAGAGGAGAAATAGTCAAAGCAGGGCAGGCAGAAGGCAGAAAGCAAGTAACAATATACGCTGAGCGTGGTGGCGCACGCCTTCAATCCCAGCACTCAGGAGGCTGAGGCAGGAAGATCATTGTGAGTTCAAGACCAGCCTGGGCTACAAAGTGAGTTCAGGGCCAACCTGAACTGCATAGTAAGACCCTGTCTCAAAAAATAGGGCTGGGGATTTAGCTCAGTGGCCTAAACGCCTGCCTGGCAGGTGTGAGGTTGTGAGTTTGATCCCCTATACAAAAAAAAATAATAATAATAAGGTAACAAAATATGACAACAGCAGCCCTTTCTATCCCTTATACTTTTGTCTAGGCTACCCACCCATGACACACACCCTTAATCCTAGCATTGCACCATGAATCAATCCTAGCATCGCATCCTTCATCTCAGCATTACACAGCCTAGATCCAACCACCTCTGCAAAGCCCCGCCTCTGATCAATCACATGAGGCTTTGGGGGGACATCCAGATATAACCCATAATACCATTTTTAAAAATTACTTACTTAAAATACTTGTTTGTGAGTTAAAACAGCTTAGTTAGTATAATAAAGAAAGGAGAAAGTTTTGCTTATACAAATGAATAATAGTTACCATTAATCGTCTAGAACAACAAAGTTCAGACTACTGGACTATGTAATTCCTACATTTCTGAAAAATGTCCTCTGGGAGCACCAATAGACCCAATTAGATGGCAGTGTCATTGCAGTAGTGCACTACAGTGTGCCACTTAGCGTGTAAAGCTATCACTGTAATAGTAGTAATTATTATAATAAGTTGACCGGGCAGTACAATCTTGGAGGAGGGTTGGTTGGTTGTTGTGCCAGTTGATCCACCAAATTAGTAGTTCTCTTAAGTTGTACTATATAATCTGCTCACTCTAACTCTGTTATCCATAATTTTTATTATTTGATTTTTAAGTTTACAAATTAAGATTTTTGTCTCTTTTATATTGAGAGAAAAGCACTACATTAGAAATGTCTTTGCTTTGATAGTAGAGTTGTACTACCCATCAGAAAATGGGGCAAAATTTAAAATTAAAAATTCACAGAGGGCTGTAGTTCAGTGGTAGAACACATGTTTTGTGTGTGCAAGACCCTAGATTCGATCCCAAATTACCATAAAGTAAATAAATATACATGGGGGGTTGTTTACATTTTCATGTGCCCTAGAGGAAGTATCAGTCTACATATATAAAAAAAGTCACAGCCTGTGCATCCTGCTGAAAAGGTACAGAATAAATGAATTCCCAAAGTACATTTCTCATTGTGTTGTTGATACTTAATTCATATTAAAAATGTATTTGTTGAAAAGATTTAGGTACAATATTTCCAAAACGGTAATTTTTTAGCTCTGTATGTGATAGAATCTTACTTTTGACCAGATACCCATAGTAAAAACTTATGAAACCGGTTGTTTCTGTAAGTCATGTGGAAAAAAAAAACTCAAGATTATACTGCCTTCTTTTCTAGGTAGCAATTACAGTGAAAAATGTGATGTCTTCAGCTGGGGTATTATCCTTTGGGAAGTGATAACACGTCGGAAACCTTTCGATGAGATTGGTGGCCCAGCTTTCCGAATCATGTGGGCTGTTCATAACGGTTTGTGAAAGGAAAATTTTCTTTAATATACTTTGTAATTTCCTCTTTGGAAGATTGTTCCTGTTGCCACTCCTAAAGACCATTTATCCCTGACATTAAAATGTAAGGTTCTTTGTTACCAGACTACTTTCCCATTACCATCTTCTGCCCCTCCTCCCAGATCCAGTAGGGCAGTGCTCAGAGTTCTGGTCCCCATGTGGGGGCTTAGGACATTTGCTGGCTGCACTGATTAGGGGAAGACCATTAGTGCACAGCTAGAGTACTTCTCATACCCTTTGTTTATATGTTCTCGCCATTTTTATAGAGTAAGTATTGTTGCCCTGTTGTACAAATTAAGAAACTTAAGCCCTAGAGAGGTTAAATAACCTGGCTAATGTCATAAGATTCCTAAGTGGTAAAACTGAGAGTCAGTGAATCCAAATCTTCCTGATTCAAGTCTCATATTTTTAAGTGATTTTGACTTGATAACTGAGAGTTCTTATATCTCTCAGATCCTTTTATGTAACTTGACTATAATTATCCTGATTAATATATTTTTATATATTTTATACACTATTTCCTAAGTGATAAAAAACAAATGTCTGTTTTGTCTGTCTGGGTGATTTATAGATTGGCCAAACAGTACTATCATCAGAGTAATCTTAGCTACCTTATCAGTTTCCTGTACTAACTTCAGTGTTACTGCCTTTCATTTCATTGTGAAGAACACTAGAGCATTGACCAGGACAGCTTACTTTTACTGTCTTTCAGTTGAATGTCAGTGAAATAAGGTATAAAAGAACTAACTTGTTAATTGAGTAAATTACAGAGATCTCATATTTGAGGTCTTCTTTATATAGAGACTTTAATAATTACAAAAAGTCGACAGTTTTCAACTTGTGAGGTAATTGATTCACAACAGCCTTAGGTCCGCTTAACACAAAAGGTTCATTTGGAAGTCAGTGAGTTTAACATCATAGTTAGCAATGTTCTGAATACAGAAGAAGATTTTTTAAACACATTTGAAATTTTTGCAATGAATTTGAAAATATAGGTTAAGTTTCCTCAAACCATCATTTTAGTTTTCTTAATAAAACACTTTAAGTCTTTATTTGTTAAAATACTGTTTATAACAAATCAAATATTGTTAATTTTCAGTTTTACTGTTACCATAATGTGTTGTTTTTGAAGGTATGGTTTCTCCTGTATGAAAATATAGAGTAAATGTTAATCTAAAGGAGAGAAAAAGTGCAGTGGACCCTCAAGTTACTTGTCTGATGTATGAACAGCTTGGGTTATTGCCAGAATTTTAATTTTAACTTAAGACCAAAGTCTTGAGTTGTGACCCAGATGCTGCCTGCTTAGGCATCCAGATGGTCTCAGATACAGATTTAACCCTGAAAGAGTTCTGGAAGGAACATTCCAACATGGTTTCCTGTATGGGGTTGAGAAATCCTGGGCCATTGTCTAAGGATTCTGAGATCTACCTACCTGCAGGAGAGAGACGCTGAAGGTCATGTAGAGGAGCCTGAGCCTTCAACTTGAATTACAGGCAGCCCTTGGAAACAAATTGAGTTCATATGTCAAGGGTCTACTGTACTTTAATCCAAATATATACATCTTAGATTACAGTATCTATAAAATAAATACTGCTTTGGTAATGTATAAAAAGCTTGCACCATTCTTTGGGTAAGTGCATTCTTTCCCTTTCTTCTACTTTTTAACTACAGGTACTCGACCACCACTGATCAAAAATTTACCTAAGCCCATTGAGAGCCTGATGACTCGTTGTTGGTCTAAAGATCCTTCTCAGCGCCCGTCAATGGAGGAAATTGTGAAAATAATGACTCACTTGATGCGGGTATAATCCTTCTTTAGAGGGGCTTTGGATTTAAGGGAATTTAATATGCACTGAGTTTAGTGGGCTTTTAAAATAAAGGAAACATTGCGATTTCCTCCTTTATACTTTGTATTTTCCAAGTAAGAGTAGGTATTTATTACATAATCAGAAGAGTAAACATTGTTTTTGGAATAAAATGCAGTTCTTTATAATGAAAAGATGGCTAGGGTAGGTTTCTAGACTTGAGTTTTCATACTGCTTACATTATTGTTTGTTTCTGGAGCTGCTGTCTGATCTGTAATGTGAGAGAAGCAGAATTAGATTAGACCTAAAGCCTTCACAGGACTTAGGTGTATTAAGACTTTAATAACATGCTTACCTAATTTTTAAATTTTCTGGTAGGGATTTTCATCAGGAATTCAGTTATTTATGCAGGGCATTAGAGAGGTTACATACTCACACATATGAATTTGGGGGGATAATGGAATTTTAATTCAGAGGAACCCTTTTCAAATGGCAAATCTTCCTAGTCTATAAATCAAATATTTTAGAATTATTTCACATGTTTTAGGCTTTTAGTTTTTTGGAACACTAATAAAAATCGTAAAGTACTACTTTGGCTTTAATAAGTTGAATTACTTATGAAAGTACTTGAATTTCAGAATAGCTTGTTCAGCAGAAGAATCTTACGATCTTCTCAAATATAGACTCAAGTGATTTCTTAAATAGCAAAAGATTTAGTTTGTTTATTCTGTGAAAATAAATAAGGCAAAGCAACTTGAACTAGCTGTAGATAGAACCCTAGGCCCTAAAGGTGTGTGAGTATAGGCAAACCTTAAGTATCTTGAGATAATTTAAAACTCTGGGCTATGTAAATTATTCAGATTATTCTTTTATTTATATATGCTGTGTCTGGTTTGAGAAGACTTTTCTTTTTTCTCTAACTTCTGATTTTTTATCCAGCAAATATTTTTTAATGTTAATGTACTTAATTCATAGAAAGGCATTCTAGATAATTAAAATACTAGTCCTAACAGTTACTATTTGGTATATCAGTCTCAGTTGTCAGACTAACAATCATTGCAACAGGTTGGAAATTTATGTCACTGGTATGAGAACATGAATGTGTTTCATATAATTGTGAGAAATGATACTATTCTATTCCATATGTTCCTCTAGAGAATATTTGCTGTTTTCCTCAAGACTATCTAGACTCCATATAAAGTAGATGCTTAGGTAGGTGCATGGCATTGTCCACAGTTGATGTTCAAAAGGGACTTGTATTATCATCTCTGTAGAATCAAAACTTAGGGCTCTTCAAATTCAATATATGCCTTACAGAAAATAAAGCTGCATCTTTGCTACAGTCAGATTTCACAATAAGAAAATAATTTAACCAAATACTTCAAGTTAATTTTAAAAGGACTTAATTTATATTAAAATTTTTTTAATTGCGACTTTCTTTTTATGTATAGTACTTTCCAGGAGCAGATGAGCCATTACAGTATCCTTGTCAGTATTCAGATGAAGGGCAGAGCAACTCTGCCACCAGTACAGGTAAATGGATAGAATGGAAAAATAACATCCTGATTTTATTTTATCCATTCCCATGAAATTATAATCAAGAAGCAGTGGATGCTCTCCCCATTTGCATTTAATTCCTTCATTTCATTTGACTGCACTTTGAATTTCCAGGTGCATCGTTTTTTATGAAGATACCTAGATTAAAGAGTTATTTAAGACCTACTTCTATTGGAATTTTTACATAGTTACATATAAAAAGATTAGATAGCGTATTGCTGTGAATGTCATTCTTAATTTGAAAAATAGTTTTTGCATGAATATTGCTAGATCAAATACTAGTAGAATTTACTGTAAGTGCATATAACATGTCTTTGGTTTTATTCTATACAGACATTTCATAACCTATGGTTTAGTTAAACATTCCTCAATTTTTTAAACAGTAGTAGAAAATGTTAGTTTGTGATCATAATAAATAGTAGAAATAGAAGTCTAACTTAGGAAAGTTTTAATTGTCAAAATATGTGCCATTTCTTTTATTAATTTAATTACATCTACAAGGTATGTGTATACATATAGATTTATCCTGTGCTTAAAATTTCATTTTTACTAACAAATATATTTACTGATCTATTTCTTCTGCCTCAACAATAGTTTAAATATTTTTGAGGTACTTAACTGTTTGGCTAGTTATTCTCCAGTTCTCATTTTATTGAAAAAAATTTCAGTTGCTCTGAATTTTAAAGTGAACTTCTCTAGAATCGTATGTTTTGCGTCTTCCCTTGCCACCAAAGCCTCTCCTTGTTTCCACAGTTTCCTCTCATCCTTCCATCTTTTCAGTGATGTTTAATCCTCTGATACCCTTTTTCCTTCATCTTTTCACTCACTTTCAGCCTTCTATTGTAATTTGGGGGGAGTAATACTTAGCTGTCTTGCCCCTTTCTCAAATTTGCTTGATTAAATCACAGTCCTGGTTACACTTAGCTTATTCCTTGCTTGGATCAGTGCAATTGAATGTGACTGAAGACAGCACTCACTTACTGTCTGTCCTCAGATGGGTATTTAATGCTGCTGGACAATTATATTTCAGCCATCTCCTCTTTCCTATGTTACATAATTTTGCATTTCAGTCTCTGTTATAAAACTGCAAATACTTCTTGACTCCTCATTTCCAGCTGAGTTTTTTTGCTATTTCTTAGAAAATGGGAGTAATCACAAGACATCTTCTACAAATTCCCCCAATGTAGCCACATGTACAGCTACTTGTTTGATATCTAGTAGAAACTCAAACTTACCATGTCCAAACTGAGTTACAGATACTTCCCTTATATTCATTCATCCTCTCATCATCCTGTCAGTTGTTTGCCCTTAGTTCCTACTACCTCAAGTTATTCCGACTGTGATTATTCAAGCATTGTAACATTTTTGTATCCTCCTGGAGCTTTAAGTTGGGCTTGTTTGACACATCTATTAGTATATATTTTTATTTTTAATTATTTTATAATATTTTTATTTCCATTCATATCTTGCTAGTTTAGAAAAGAATTTAATTTTATATTACTGAATGAAGCATTTGTATTATCTGCAACCTTTAGTCAAAAAAGTTTCTGCTTTCCTAGGCTCATTCATGGACATTGCCTCTACAAATACCAGTAATAAAAGTGACACTAATACGGAACAAGTTTCTGCCACAAATGATACTATTAAACGCTTAGAATCAAAATTACTGAAAAATCAGCCAAAGCAACAGGTTTGTTATGTTTTTTAAAACTAAAATCATATGGTAGCCTTACCCATACTCATAAACTTCACTAAAAATCCTGAGTCTTCTTCCTAAAGCAGACAAGTCAATTTAATAACAAAGATTTAGAAAGAGTTCTCCTACCATTTATTACCAAACAAGTCATTTTTCCCTTTTGATTTTGCTCCTCTTGCTTGAGCATTTAATTAACTAGTAATTTGGGCATTTAACTACCAACTGCAGTGACTGCCGTCTCATAAAGGTATTATCTGACTTGTCCTCCTCTCAGCTATAGCTCCCATTCCCTGCAAATGTCCCTCCTGTGTCAGAGCAGTACAGAATCCACGAGGATTCCACTTGGTATCTCCCTTCTAGGCTGCTAAAGATTTCTAAATCTGAAGAACCTTAGTAATTCAGATTGACCTATAATTTTAACAGAGTGAATCTGGCCGTTTAAGCCTGGGAGCGTCCCGTGGCAGCAGTGTGGAGAGCTTGCCCCCAACTTCTGAGGGCAAGAGGATGAGCGCTGACATGTCTGAAATAGAGGCCAGGATCGCAGCAACCACAGGTAAAAGGAACTACAATCTGAAGAGGGCTAAAAGTGTACGTTCCTTTTTGGCATTATAGTTGCAGTTTCTACTGGGATGTCAGAGGTTTTTCTATGTCTTTTTTTTTTTTTTCTTTAAGCAGAAAGTAGGACAGTATACTTTCTAAGCTCCTGACAGTTTATGCATTTATCGCAGATTCTCAATAAGAAAAATGTGACTTGAACAATTATTTGGATAATAAAGTATGTCTTCCCAGTTACAGATCTTATTAAATGTCATTCTTTGTGCTCACATGTGAGCTTAAAGTTTGAGAAGTTGAAATTGACCAAAACCAAAATGTTCACAGATTTCAACTGATTCTACTGGATAGTTGTGCTAAGCTCAAGTAATAGCAAACTTCTTTGTTTTGAAGTTAGCAAAAAATGATAATTTAGATCCAGATATGATTCAGCTTTAGTGTCTGGTCGGCCTTCCCTCCAGGAGCAAAAGTAGCTGATCTGGTTGTGGTTAATTCATTTAATTGTAAAATCAAAGGTAATTATAGTTTTATTGGATCTTTAAAGGTAACTTTTACAAATTGTATTTTATCAGTTTTTGAAATTATGGATCATAAAAGTACGGGTCAGCATAAAAACAGTTACATGTTTTGTTAACTAAGAGAACTGACACCCTTTTTGCCAATCAGATTTCACTTTAGTAATGTTGGCATAATTTGGATTTGGTTTGGTTTAGTTTTTCCTGAATCTCCTCATGGTGAAGGGAAAGTGAAAATGTAAAACCAAAAAATTACATAATTATCCTAATTACAGATAAAAATTGAACATTTTTGTGT